>WAAG01073282.1:9631-37147 GCA_013390105.1 Tichodroma muraria
GGGCGCTGAAGGAGGAGCGGCGGTGCCGCGCCAGTGCCGGCTCCGCAGCCGCGGGCAGCAGGTGAGCACAGCCCGCCAGGGCCGCGCCGCGGGCACCGCTCTGCGGCCCCTTGCTCCGCGAGCCTTCGCCGGGCTACCCGCGCCTGCCCCTGGTAGTGGCTGGTGGCGGCTCTCCGGGGGGCGCCGCCCACGGCGTCCTCCCCGTCCCGTCGCAGGTGATCTCCGGGTCTGCCATGCCAGGCGAGGGAAGGCGGCGGTGTCCCTTTCACAGAGGGGAGAGCAAAGCAGCTGTGCGCTGAGAGGGTGGAAGAGAAGCGCGTCACGCAGTTACTTTTGAATTGGGGGTGTTTTTGCAGCCGGGGTGTGTTACCCAGGTGCCCGGGAGTAGTGGCTGTGTAAGAAGGAATGGCCGTATCCTTCTGGCACCGGGCAGCTGTGGTCGGTTTTGTGGGACGCAGGATGTCCCGGCTCTGCTCTGGGTGGAGCAGCAGTACATGTGGGGAGGGAGGCTCACAGCCAGCCTCGTACTCCGTATTTTATCAGTCATGAGTTGGTGATTGCTGAAGCTGCAGCTTCGGGTGGATTTAGATGCACTTCCCGTGACTGTTGGTGAGGATCCTGTGAAGAATGTCCTCTGTTTTTCTGCTTGTTGACCGATATGTGCACCTTGCTTTTTCTTTTCCCATATTGTACAAAGAAGTGACTATTTCTTGGTTTCTTGCGGTGGGATGGGGGAGTATTTTCCCTTTAGTGGGACAACGAAAGCGTAGAAAGGTTGGTAGATTCCACAGCTGATGTGTTGTACAGCACAGAAAATCTAGGTTTTTCTGGAACTAATGCCAGATACCATGCTGTTATTTTCAATGGTTTTAATTAGGTCGATATTACTGTGACAGAAGCCGTTACTATGTTTTTTTCCCCTTGAAAAAATATTATATATATATATATATAATGCAAGTTCAGAGACTTGCTTGTAACTCTTATCTTGCCAGGCTATGGTCAATTGCTGAAATATGAACCTAGTTTCCTGCAAAACTGTTTGACTTCATAGTGGCATTTTTAATGTGGTAGTGTGTGTGAAGGTACACCCTTGTTGTATGTTCAGCACTTAAAAAGCAAACTATTAGCTGCCTTAAGATTGAAGAAACAATTCCAAATTTACCTGAAGAGTGTGTTTCAAGGAAAATGTTCCTTGAACTATGGTGTTTAAGTATATTCAAATTCCTTATTTAAATAATACTGGTGAAATGAACAACAACAAAACATACCCTGATTTACAGGGGAGAGGGATGTGAAAGACTAAGACTCAGCCTTACATAAAGAACCTGACCAACGTTTCTCTTGAAACTTAGGAAATGATGCCTTTCTACTTTCTTTCCTGAGGATATGTGAATAGCAAAAGAAACTCTGAGCTGAAGGTGCTTGCTGGACAGAGCAATAAGCAGAAATCCATTGAGAAGTCACGTGAATGACTTGCAGATACCATCTTTTCAGCATTCTTTGTAGAAACAGCCAAACCTTGCCACGTGAGCTGCCTGCAGCTTGTTAGTGCTTTCAGTGTCACTTGCTGATCACATTGATTTTCTCTGGAACGCACAGATTTATTTTAGTGTGGTTTCTTGGAACTTGGAAGAAAATATTCTAGTCAGCAATATATGCTTGTAAGTTCTAGGGAACGGTTGTGGGAACTGGAAATTGTCGTGTCATGAAGAAGTGTGTATTAGCTGCTAAGCAGGAAGTAGGCTCATAAGGGGTTTTGATCCTTGGCACAGGTAAAAATCAGCCATCACTCCCATCAGCTCCCTGTGTTCCTACTCTGTCAAACATTTCACTAAATCTTGCTTAAACAAAGATGAAGGTAGTAAGCACTTAGCCTAGCAGGCTAGAAGTTCAGGCTGAGTGAGGTGTTGTGAAAGAAATTGGGTGTCTGCTCAGCTTAAAGAGTATGGGTTGGGGAAAAAGTATGACTCTTGGCTGTATGGAAGCTTTGGTATGCAGAAAATAGGGTTTACAAGTATGGCTTCTGCTTTCTCCAAACAGAAAGCGGTTTGGGGTTTTTGTTTGTTTTTCCTTAGTGGAGCTGCAGCTGAAAACTAGGATGTTTGAAGGTGTTGGATTTGACAACAAGTAAACCACAGTTTGGGTCGCTTCTCTGGTAACTTGCACAAGGGCCTGTATTGTAATGCAGAGGGAAGGGAAACAGTTTCCCACCAAAATTATTCTTTTAGTCCTGTTTTTGTTTGTAGTTCAGTCTACTGCTCATTCTGAAGTTAACCTGGCCAAGCAACAAGTCTGCCTTGTGCTTGCTCAGGCATGCCTGTTTTCAGTTTTGTTACAAGGGCTGCAGAAGTCACAACATTAGAAGAGCTGTCAAAGTTAAAACTTCTTTGTGATATGCCTGCAGAGTCTCCATTTGAAAACTTCAAGTTCTCATAGCCTCTACGGGAGTGTGTCATCAGTGTAGTGGTTGTTTACTTTGTTGCTCTGGGTGTTTAACCAGGCACTCTGAATTGGGCTCTGCAGAGGTGCTGCTCTCTTGTCAATGGCTGGGCAGGGGCCGTGGGTTCCTCTGGCGCTCTTCATCTGTGCTAACAGCAGATGCCTGTGGTCAGTTGGGTGAATGTCTCTCCTCTGGGGTCTAATGAGACACCTCCTGTTCAGAAGACTGAAGAGGTTCTGTTTCACCGCCCCATGTGTAATGTGCATTCTGACCTCTTTCCAGGGCACCTGAAATGGCTGCAGATGACAAACGCTCTCCGACACTGGACTCTGCCAGTGATCTACCTCGTTCTCCCAGCAGTCCATCTCATCTCACTCACTTCAAACCCCTGACTCCTGACCAGGACGAGCCTCCTTTTAAATCAGCTTACAGTTCTTTTGTAAATCTCTTCCGTTTCAGCAAAGGTAAGTGCTGGGGGGATGTGTGGGCATGGGTTTGCATGCTGTTTGCTGCTTGTAAAAACACCTCTGAACATAGAAGCATAATGTCAAAGGGCTGATGTCAGTTATTTTGTGAGGGATGTTGCATCTTGCTTTTGAGTGACGTAGTAGAGCTTTGTTATGAGAGAAGATAGCCAGCATCTTGCAGCTGGAAATCTGTGGCTAGCCATGAAAGTCGAAGACAAGCCAGTTAGCAGATGGTATTGTATAGATTCTTAGCTTGACATCAGAATTTCTTTTGCCTGCATGAGTTTTTTTGTTTTTTTTTTTTTTTGGGGCTGAGAGTAGGAGTAACCCTCTGCCAGCCTGTATGAGCAAAATGTGTGCTTGTCCTTCCAGTGCAAGTTCTTACTTCAGACTTCATCTGCCCCTCACCTTCCTGTGCATCTCATACCTGCAGCTGGGTGATAGCTGAGCTGCAATAAAGCATGAAGTCCACACTTAATTTGCATGGCTTAGGTGTTCCCCATCAAGGAGTCTGAAGTGTTGTGAAAGTTTTGCGTATTAAAAAGTATTACTTGATTTTGGCCTTTGTGTTGCATATATCATGAAATAGGTTCTCAGTGAGCAAACTCTAAAAGAACTGTGGGAGTTCCTTTTTGTTTCAAAGAAAGATCCTGCAAGGAGTGGTGGATGAATGCACCTGGATTTTGTGCAAAATCTGTGTATCCCTTTATGGGAGATGGCACACTGGTCAGCTGCTTTTGTTTAGTCTGTTCATTATCCAGCTCTGCTAAGCATACTTCAGTGTTTGGGCTGGGGGAAAAGTGCCAAACAGCTTTTTTCATAAGCGAACCAATCTATTCAGACTCTTCTTATGCAGTATGAAAAATAATTACTTGGTATGACTGCTATTAGTTTGCATAGTATAGTAGCACCTGTCATTGCTAATTTATTGAAAGTAGCATAAAATGTGGTCAATATTGGCTTCACTTGTTTTTTTCTGACAAATGTAGCTGGAGTCAGCAAAGTCTTTTGTTAAGCGAATGGGAAAACAACCTTGAAACAACACATGAAATGTGCATCTTACTGATTCAATGAGAACCTGTCTACTTGATCTGCTGATGGAAATTAAAGGCTGTGGTAACTTTAATGTGACCTCAGTACTGGCTTGTAAAATAACTGAAAATCTCTTTTCAAGGCAGATGCTGGTAGTCAAGTGTAGCTATTATATTTAGCAAGAATAATTCACATTCACATTCAAGAATAATCTGCCAGGGTTTTTTTTTGACACTTTTCACATTAGAGAATTTCTGAAACAGCCAGAGTCTCGAAGACAGCCTACTGTCCTGTTTCTATGATGCGTGTAGTACTTTTAAAACTAAAAATTAATTTGTTTTATTTCATTTAATCGTGATCCAAAAGAGCTATTTGTGAGAGTATTTTACCCTTAGCATTGCGTGTACTGCAGGTTTTCTTTATCGTGTCTGAACAGGTGGTTTCTTGCTTTTTGTGAACTCTAGATGATGGCAGGCTTTCATCCCCGGCAGAGAGAGCAGAGGCAGGACAGAGTGATCCACAGGCATTGAGTGGTGGCTGGTCCAGTCCTCAGCATCCCACGAGGGCTCAGTCTCTGAGATCACCAATTCCTTACAAAAAACAACTGACTGGTGAGCTGCAAAGAAGATCTTCTGCAACTCTGGGTAATTTCAGCTCTTTGTTCTGTAAGGCAATGTTGTACTAGCCAGAATGCTTCTGGATGAGGTGGAAGGATGTGAGCAAAGGCTCATTGAGTGTCTAGATTCGTAGCAGAATTTAGTATCAGGCTACACTGCTTCTGTTAGTGAGGTTGCACTTTAACCTCATAACCCTCCACCCTTCTTTGGTGTTCCAGCAAGACGACAACTTGCTGGGGCTCTGCTCTTTCAGTTGAAAAACGATCTGGAATAAAAGAGGCTGCCAAAACATATCCAGGTTTTAAAGTCACTTGAACTTTCATCCTGAACATTTCTGCTTTGTCTTGAGAGACTACAGTTTCTTAACATACATATGCTAACTCGAACTTTAGTGCTTAGTCTGGATGGATTTGATGTTTGTGTTGGGTTGTAAATGACGATTTTTGCTTATAGTTGTTTTGAGAGAATTGAATAGGAAGTTGTGCTTAAGAATTTTTTTTTTTTTTTTCAGTCCTGCCTAACCTTGAAACTATTGCCACATTCTGTACTGAATCTTTTAGCTGATATGTGAGTTGATTGTGATTTCAAAGGTGCAACTGTGTAATGGCTTTATGAAGATCTGCAAGAGCTGGGGAGTAGATTACAGGGGTCCCTCTTGAGAGCTGACTGGTTACTGTTGGCTGTTGGTGATAACCTGGAGGAAACTGCTAAACTGGGTAACAATCTTGTGCAAGACAGTGTTTCCAAGAGTGTGGTACCTAGTGCAAACAAATCAGATCCGAAATGTTGTTAATGTGTAAGGGATTTTTAGAAAGATGTGTAGTTTCGGTAGCCAGGCAGAAGCCTAGTACAGAAGTCTAGTACAGATAACTAGCATTTTTACCTAAGTCATTTGCATGCTTAGCTAAACATGATCATCATCTTCCTTCTTGCCCTCTAGTACTGTTTGATCTTTTTAGCTGTACTTCTTCCAACAAAACAATTAAGAGGTTTAACTAATTAATTTGGAAGTCTTGTTTTGTTTTGTTTTCTTGGGCTCTTTCTTAAAGAATTTTCTCAAATGTCTCAAGAATAGCCATATGCTGTTGGTGGATAAGCCAATTTACTTTTTCTTGGTATCTCTTGTAAATCACTTGGAAATTGCCTGGGGATTAGATGTTAGAAACCTTCAGGTGAGGTATGTTGTTCAGTACTCAGAAGGCAGAAATAATCTTGCTGTTTGACTTCCACTGGGATTAGGCAGCCAGGGGATAATATTTAGTATAAGGTGTGTGGGAGGAACTGTTTCTGTATTATTCCATCTCCTTTTCAGGATCTCCATTCATATCTCTGGTTTTGGATGCAAGTATGCTTAGAAAAATGTGATGATGAATTAGCCTGTAAAGAAGTAAAGTTAGAACAAGCAGGAATTGCTGCTCACTTTTTGAAGAGATTTCTGTGGTACTGTATGCTGAGTGACCTGAATTGCTGTTGAGTATTTTCCCCCAAGCAAGCTTGGTGCTGTAACAAGCATGAACTCTGTGTAACACATGTAAAAGTACACTGGATTAGTGAGAAGGTTAGGGGGAGTTTTTTAGGCCATCTCACTATTTGAAGAGGGGGAAAAATACTTGTATTTTCCTTCTCTAAATATCAGGAATTGGGTTGTTTTGAAGCAAACTTTAGAAAATTATTTTTCTTTTTTTTACCTTAAAAGGTGCTGAATAATCAGGTCTTTGAGGATTTTCTTTGCATAGTGGAGAATTTTATTTCTGCTACTGCAGCTGATGCTGGTCTGCACAAGTAATCTTAGGAATTATTATCGTATCTAAATAGTGAAAAGTAGGAAAATAAGTGGTGGGATTTATATAAACATCTAGATTGGTAGGTCGTCACCCACTGACTTCAGTGACAGTGAGGTGTCTAATTGAGTTAAGTTGTCTTGTAGCCCTGTGTCCTCAGGCCTGTAAATGTCTCTCTGGGCTTTGCCATTACTTAGATATTTAATAATGTGGGCAAGTGTAGGCAGGAAAATATACAAGTACTTTACAAAGATCTCTCTAGCCTACTTGATCTTAAATCATGTGTCAAGTTAAGCAAACTGAAAGGAATGAATAAATAAATTAAAGGCTGCTGCCTCTAAATAGTGATGAAATGAAATTGCTGCTGAAGATTCTGATCCACACCCCCTCATCTGTGCATTAGCTTGTAGTGTCTGTGCAGCAGATCTCATTGCTTGGGGACCATGCTGTCTGACAACTGCAAGTGCCAAACAGCCTGGAGGGATGGTGGCTTTTGTAGGACACTGTCTGGCAGCAGTTATGTAGGGTTTCAGTTGTGTGCTTCCCTTCAGGACTGCTTACACAAAAATATAATTTTACATTATAATGGCTCCTTACTGGCTTTTGTGAAAATAGGAGGAGTTGTTGGATACCTAACCTAAGTCAGCGATGCTCTGAGGGTTGTGTGGCTGAAGAACCACAGCTGAGACTCTTGTGTGGCCTCTCTCTTGGGTAGCCTGTTGCATCATCGTGTGCTGGAGCAGGCACTGCGGAGCTGGTGTCACTGCTAAGGGACCGTGGGCGCAGCTGGTTGTGTTGGACTACGTGTGCTGTGCTGTCAGATGAGGGCTTTCGAGGTGCTGGATTGAACCAAATAGTCCAACAGTGAGACTATGGTCACCGAGATAATGTCACAGCTTGCAAATCCTGTTTAAGGAGAACTGGAAATGCTGACTGCTGCAGAGGGAGCATGGGTAGTAAAAGCACTTCTAGCTTGTTACCCTGTCAGGCAGGATAATGCTGTTAATGCTAGACAATTGTAGCAGACTGGCAGTAATAGGGAGTGGCAGAGGAGCTTAGCAGGAGCAAGGAATGGCCAGTGATGATATAAGGGGAAGAAGGCCTGAGGAAAGCGTGTGGTAGTTACTGGAAATCATTGTGGAGCATGAGTTATTACCAGAGCATCTTTTCTAATCAAAAAGATTTTGGAACACGAAAATGCATGTTATAAAATGAAGTTAAAGACAGTTTTCCTACTTCTTATGGGAATGACTTGAGGAAGATGTGATGTTTCAACTGTGGTAGTGAACTCAAATATGAAATTTTATGCTGTGGCAGCAAGTAATTAGGAAGCTATCTGTGTTGTTTTATATTAGTAAAATTGGTATCTCTGGCCGAGGTATGTTTTTATTGTTGAAACTGTGTGGATCTCTACCTCTTATTTTAGTATGAACAGTTCTCCTATGGGTAGTAGGTCAGTTCTCCTATAAACAGAAACAATAGGTTGCAACGAAGTAGTTCTTGTGGTGTTTTAGCCTTGTCATTCCCTGTGAAATGAATGCTAAAATACTATAGAGTCATGAAACCCTGTAAAAACATATTTTTATAATTCAGAGGTATTTTCTTAGGTTTTACTAAGGATCAACAACCGTAAATGTATATAGGAATCATGACATTTACTGTTGAATTAAGTTAACTTTTTGTTTTTAGCTGTAGGAGTTAATTTTTAACTTAGAATAATGCAGTTTGGATCAGGGGTAAGACTTAACCTAAGGCTGATACATGGGAATTCCTTTTGAAGGATGGAGTTTTAGACAGTTTTTTCTTTGCTGCAGGAATGATAACTTCTTACTTTCTTGCTATGCAGTGTGTTTTTCCTCAGAAAGGGAGAAATCTCATGATTGAGAAGGAAATGAACCAACTGAATTTTAATCTGAGTGTCAGTCAGCTTCTCTAGTGTAAACAGGCTGGCCATGTGCTGTTTATATGATGATGGCATGTTTTCTCTTACGTAGGTGACATCCTTCTGACATTGTTTTAGGGAACAGAGAAAAGGGCATTTAACTAACAAGAACCAGTGTGGGGTTACCTGTGGCATTTCCTCAGTGCTGTTTGTTTTTTGGAAGTCACTTGCCTGATGAGATTTATTGCTAGTTAGGCAGTAGATCTGATAATTTATTGGATTGGAAGCAACATTCCTGAAAAGGAGGTACTCTTGAATTCAGAGGAAGTACCAGGAAGTAAATGCAGCATAGATCTTGTGATAGAAGTAAGGAGCCAGAGGTTTCTCTTGTATTATCAATGTTTCCTTGAAATCTGAAAGTCCCGTTAATCACCCTATAATACTGAACTTTGTACTTCCCAGAAATCTGTTTGATTTTTAAAAAGAAATAATTCCAAGTGGCTAGTTACAGAAAAGGGTTTCTTTTCTTAAAAAGGAAAATGTTGTGCGTTCTTTATTGTACGTAGCAGCAAAGTGTGGGCTGATTGACTAAAAATACCTCCTAAGAAGCTGAAGAGGGGGCATGGAATGCCACGGTTTTAGTCATGTTACAGGGAGGGTTTTGGCCTGCTGCACGCGAAGCAGTAGCGTAGCTGCTACTGCACAGCAACAGTTAACGGGCTTCAGGCAGAGCTGTCAGCGTTCCCGCTGACATCAGGGATAGCTCAGGCAGTAAACAGAAAGCAGCCATGTCTGTTCTTCCTGTACTAGGGGCAAGCTAAACAAAACACTAGTCAGATGGAGAGCAACGAAGCTGGTAAGAAACTTTAAACTATTCAGAAAGTTGTTGATTGAGAAAAGAGACTCGGAAGATATTTAAATGTTTGGGTAAATAGAGAGCTGTGTTTTCAAATCTTTCTGGAGAGAAGGAACCTATTTGTGACTTGTTCAGCAATGCTTCAAAGTAAATGAAATTGGCTGCATTACATTCTTATTCAGGAGTCTCTTTGCTATAGTTAATCAAGAATGACTGTACAAGTTCTCAACAACCTGATGTTTTTCTTAGATGAAAACCAAACCAAACAAAAAAAACCCCAACTCCCTCAAAAATGTGAACTCCTGAATGCATGTTATTCTGAATGACTGTTTTTAATAGGAACTGAGCAATGAAGTCCTTCTTTTTGCTGTAGTAATTTATAAATAAGTTCAGGTTCAAGCATTGCCTTATACTATCTTGACTTATATACTTGACTTACACTCCTAGAAGGAACAAGTATATTGTAGCAATTATTTTGTAAGCATTAGTATCCTGGAGGGTATATTTTAAAAATGAGACCTCAGTGCTTTGTAACAGACTACTACAAGCTTCATCTAGTAGGCTGAAAATCGCTTCTTTAAAAGATGTTTTCATTCTCAGAGAACTTACGTGGCTTCTTGTAAACACAGAGGGCGGCATTTAAAATGTCAGTCACAGCAAACCCTCTGTCATCAGAAGCTCCTTTGGGGGAAAAAGAACACAAGGGCAGGAAGTGATCCACGTTGTAACTTTGTAAAATGTATATATATGTCAATGTTTTTCCCTATAATGGGGCATTGTGTTGTGATGTGAATGTTGATTTATCATGGAAGAAATGAACATTGGTCTCTTTTCCCTTCCAGACAATCGAAGGAAGGTGGAACCATCTCTTGGAGGTCATGATCCTCGAACCGCAGTTCAGTTAAGAAGCCTCAGCACTGTTTTAAAACGACTCAAAGAAATCATGGAGGGGAAGAGCCAGGTACTTCTTTTGATGGATTTGTAAGCCAAGTCATCTAGAAAATACACTCTTTACTGGGATTCTCTGAGCTTTGTTTTTAGATACATCATGAGAATTTTTTTTCTGGATGTTTGAAGGATGAATGAATAAACTCAAAAGGCATTTTGTGAATGCAGGGAAAGCAATTTCATTTAATGCTGACTTTGAACTTGCCAAACATCTGTCATATTGGGGGAGCGAATCATTGCATTTACTTGGCTTCTTGTGCTTGGACCAGATGCTCTCTTTTTAGACTCTTTCCCACTTTGTATTATCCCGTCTAGTGAGAAAAAACCCTGATAGTTTTTGCCCTAGAAGGCTGACCGTGGACAGGTGAAACACATTAATTGTCACAAATAGTAATGGAACTTCTCGGAGTGGTTTAAATCTGCTGCTTGCTGTGGTACTGATTGGCCAGCAATATTTGCTTGAAAGGCGTGCCCTGTTAATCAGTTTCCATTTAGATAGACAGGAGTCTGGTGGTTGCTACTGACTTGCTGATTTCACCTCCACCCGTTGAGTTAGACCATACCTTTAAGAAGAGGCTCTAGTTGAGGAAAGAATCTACAACTATTTTTAAGTGAGGGTATAAATAGCTGTGTCTGTGGGCAAGACATGAACAGGCAGAAGTACATTCAATTAAACTGCCAGAGGAAGGAAAAGGTTTTTGGCTTGATAGCTTTTATAGGTAGACTTGGAGTAAACGTACTTAACTTCCAGTGCTATTCTGCTTGTAAGAATAATCTTGCTTTCATAGAAAGGGCAAGATTTTTGAGAGTGAAGCAGAAGCATTTTATTTCAGTAAGCAGAGCATTGAGTGTGCCCCTTACTAATATTTCAGTTTGTGGCAAATTCTGAAGGCCCTAGAATTTTCACACTCATTTGAAGCTTCTGGAGAAGGACAGATCAGTAAATGAATATGACCATGTCTTCTGGAAACAGTCTGTTAGTTGTCAGCATGTTGACTTTTGTTACGAGAGGTCATGTATCATTGCCCTTGACTGCAGCCATGTTTTGCTTGAGTCACTTCAGGCAACAGTTTGTTCCTGCTGTGGACTTGGCCTGTCTCTACAGGAGACCTCTTGACTTTTATAGAAGGCTCGTGTCAGATTCTGGAAGGTGCTGTTCTAATGAGCCTCTACTGCCAAGGCGGACCAGAATTCTGTTCTGAACCTTCCCTCATGACGAGAACAGCCTGTGAGGCAGGAGAGTTGGGAGGCAACTGAAGGCAGAGAGTTGGGAGGTGTTACAAGCAGTGACTGAGTTTCTCGACGCATAGTCACATGCAGGTGGGGCACAGCACTGGTGTTTGGAACAGCCCCTCTCTATGTGGTAGATCCAGAAACCTGGCTTATCATGCAGAGTTGCAACAAAAACGGTTGTATGGCATCCCCTGCAGCTTTGCAGCAGTTCCTTGGCAGAGCTCTTCACTGCGAGTTTCCCTGCTTGAAGCTGAGTGTTTATCTTAAAAAGTTCTAGATTCTCTAGAACACTAGACTGTCTTGAGTAGTCTTCAACTTCTTTCTGTGTGGATTTTCTTGGCTGAGGACAGCATGAAAGTGTTGTGTTGTAGATCATAACTGCTCTGGTCTCAAAATTGGTCTAGTAGCTATGTCAAACTTTACTTTGTGAATATCCAAAAATAAATCCCAATTTAAAATAAAACCCAATAGTTTTTTGATCATGTGAAAATGAAAGCACGAATCATCTTTCTTTTGTGTGATTACTCTCTTCTCTGATTGTTTTGAGAAAACACTTGCAGCAGTTTCCTCTTCCTAAGAAAAACCTGGAGTATTCAGTCCCTCTGAAAAGGCTTTTTGCCAGAACTGAACTCTAGCAAAGTGTTGCACAGCCGGGGCTCTCATGTGACCATTAGCAGTTGTCTCCATCCATGGCAGTTGCAGCTGGTGTGCTCAGAATCACAGTTGAGAGTTTGTCTTGCTCTATAGCTTCAACACCAAATGGAAGTTTTTACTCTGTTTTTAAGATGATGTTTTTCCTGTGGCTATACCAATGCTGTAAATTAATATACGTTGTGTCTGCTGAATGTGAATTTCAGTTTTCTTCACATAGCAATTAAGCTGGAGTTTTGAAACAAGATCAATCTGGGATGGGCTTTTACAACTCTTTACTGAAGTGTTGAAGAATTTGATCAAATAATAAAGCTTTTTACGTGTATCTACAGTCCTTTCAAAACAGCTAATATCCCAATATTAGCTGTTGAAATGATCTTCCTGCAGTGATAATTTCTGATAACTTGATTTACTCCTAGATAACAGCTTCAGCTAATATATGGTGGATTTTTTTTCTTTTAATTTTTAAACTGCTAGTTGAGGACCTCTCGTGCTGGGGGCAAATGAGAGGGGAGAGCAATCACTGCTTCATTTATTTGTTTCTTTTTGACTTCTATCTGCATCATATCATAGCTTTATTCTGCTTTGCTGCCGTCTTGGATCAAGGAGGCGAAGTCCTACTGAATTTATTTTCTTAGTTCAGAGCTCTCAGCCTTCTGCCTCCCTGTAAAACCGCATGAAAAAGCCTTTGTGTGCTTTTATGTGAGGATGTGTATGCACGTGCACAGATATGTGAATATATGAAATTTTCCTTTCCATGAGCACAGTCTACAGAGAGTCATGAAGTTAAACATGCTTTCTTATTTACAAAAGAAAAAGATCTTTTCTGCTGTCTTGTCTTGTAGGACAGTGACTTGAAGCAGTACTGGATGCCTGACAGCCAGTGCAAAGAATGCTATGACTGTAGCGAGAAATTCACCACGTTCCGTAGGAGGCACCACTGTCGACTTTGTGGGCAGATCTTTTGTAGTCGATGCTGCAATCAGGAAATCCCTGGGAAATTCATGGGCTACACAGGTAGGGTTTATTTACTGAGAAACAGAACAGTTTGTGCGTTCAGCTCTGTTTGGTCTACTATATTCTGAGATCCTGGCATCTGCTAGAAAATACTGTACAGATCTATAGTGGGCTTAAAAAGAAGGAAAAAGAATCAGAGAACCTAATTCCACCAGTTTCTCTATGAAGGATGGTGGATTATGCCACGCCTGCTAATTTTTACCACACTACAGAACAAATATGGCCACAATTTAACAAGGGTGTGCACTACAAAAAGTGTGCTCAAGGAAAAGCTGCTCTTAGTAACAGTAGTTTCAAAATATGAGCCACATGTTTTAATTGAGGGTGAGGGGGCAGTCTTTCAAATGCCAGTTACCAAATTCTAGACATCAGTTGGTGTGTCATATCTGACTAGCTATCGTTTTGCCATCATTTCAGTGGGCATGTGTGTTCTCCCTCTCTCCCTCTTCCTCTCCTTTTCTCTCTACTTCCTGCTCTTTCACTGATCTTGTATTATGCATCATTTGCCTTGGAAAAATTCCCTGAGTGTGTAATTATCCAGGGTTTTGCCCTTTAAGAGAGTATGAGAATTAGACTTGCAAAGAGGTTTTGAAACAGAAAATCCTTCTGTTTCCACCACTATACACCTCTGATCCTGTAGGAACAGAGTACTATTTGTTCCTGTTTGCTTACACTCTCTGGTTCCCTTTTCCACAGGGGATCTCCGAGCCTGCACTTACTGCCGTAAAATAGCCTTAAGCTATGCACACTCCACAGACAGTAACTCCATTGGAGAAGACTTAAATGCCCTGTCAGATTCTGCGTGTTCTGTGTCCGTGCTGGATCCCGGCGAGCCGCGCACGCCGGTTGGGAGCCGCAAAGCCAGCCGCAACATTTTCCTGGAGGAGGATCTAACCTGGCAAAGGTAAATTCAGTGGCTTCATGCTGAGCTCTGGAATCTCAGGTGCTTTCAAGCTGACAGCTACCTAGACAAAAGCTGGTGGTTTCCACCTAGGAAACTTAGATTCCAACTCCTGTAAAAGTAATCTAGTCCTGTGCTTGCTTGTTGTATTCTTCTCTTTGAGCTGAAATGCGGAAACATTTCTAGTTAATTTTTAAATTATTTGCAGTTCTTCCTTTGATGTACTGGATCAGTGATTCTGTACCAGTGCCAGAGCGGACTTTTGTCTTCAGAGTTTAAAGACAGAACCAAAATTGCACCTTCTAATGACCAATGTACTGAGAGGCAATCAATGTAACATTGGTGCTTTACCTGTCAGGTTTTGACTTGGGCAAGAGAACGTAAGAAATGCTCTCTGGGTAGGTAAAAGAGAAGTGATGGAAGTAACCGCCTGTTTCAGGTGAAGTGGGATTGAAAGGACAGCTTCAAAGGTTCTCTAATCTCTTTTCAAAGTATATTTATTCCTATTGCTCTCAAATGAGAGGATCTTTATTTTTGAACCACGAGTAAAAGAACACTGTACTTCTCAAGTGGTATTCACATTATTTTCAGAATATCTTGATTTAATTTAGTGTTGTGGGAAAGAAGAAATAATTAGGTGTGGTATTTGTGCTCATTTCCCTAAAACAGAAGAACAGGCAGATGTGAAACTACTGAGGAGGTCTTGAGTCAGAACCTTTGTTTAACTGAGTGGTAGTGTTACTGACATGTGCCCCATAGCAGATCTGTTCCAATGGTATTTTACAAGACCCATCAAACCGTTTCCTATCTTCATAAAATGCCCTGACTCTTGCTTTGCATGTTGCTTTTCAGAAAATGGTGCTCTTGTCTGGAAGCATTTAATGATCAGCTTTAGGCCTAAATAAAGGAAAATACTTCTGGTTTAATGTTGTGGTCATTTAAAGTGCTAACGTTCTAATGTTAACAATGCATGGGATAAATACTACCAAATTTTGAATTGGGGAATAAGTAGGTGTTCTCGGAATCTTCAAATGTACAAAATACTGAAGGTATTGTTAGTTTTGTCTTCAGATGTGTTATTAGTGCCTTTATAATGACAATTCAGCAGCCTGTAGACATGAACATGTAAAGAAAGGATTTGTATCTTTATTTGGTGCAGCTTGTAGCACTCAAAATAATTTCTATTTTTGAAAGGCTCATAACTCTATAATGGAATGCAGTCTTTTTGGGAGATGCTGAGTAAATGTGGGCCTCTTGTATGTGTGAGAGGAGGAGAGATTTTAGATTAGATGGTTTATTGTTGCTTTAGCAGGATTAGCATTTTCGTCAGTGCTTGTTGCACTTTGCAGTGGGTTACAGTGCTTTTCTTAAATACTGTTTGGTAAGTTCCTGATTGACCTGAAGAGGTTTAAACTCAAGATTCTGAATTTAAATGGTGCCACAATGGGATCTGGCAACTCACAGCTTCATAATGGAGCTTGTGTTTTAATAGTGGCTTCTGTGTGACAAGTAGTTTGTTTCAGAAGAAAACTTGGGAGTTGTCTCTTTCCAAAATAATGTATCTCAGATAAGATGCTGCGAAGCAGTGAGAAAAGCATTCAGGGAGAATGATGCTGTGTGTTGTACTTGTCAGATGTTGCTCTGCGCTTCAGTTGGAACACAGAGTTCCTGCTTTAACTAATTTGAAGGGCCATGTCCTTTAAAAGTGAAGGAGCAGTGTACTCTGGATAAGTACAGGTACTCAGGCAAAGTTGTATTGCTCACAGTTTCTCATGAAGAGCATTTGTCACGCTAGGAGCGTTTATTGTGCTAGAGCACAGCAGGGTATCAGTTGGCCTGTAGGGCCTTAGGTCTGATATAGTTTTGCCAACAGGAATTTCTGTTGATGGTGTTTGAACATCTGCTGTCCTTCCTCCTGAGGTGGAAGCAGGAGGGCAAAGGTGATTGGGATCAGGTTAAGCAATTACAGAGGCTATCTTGGCAAAAGCCGTCTAGCAGTAGCTGTGGATAGCATTGCTTGGATTGCAGAGGTGGCATGCTGAGGAGGTGGGGGCAGTGTGTCTATTGCCAAAGCATCTAATAGCAGCCTGTAGGAAAGGAAGATGTCTAAGAAAGGGAAATAGGGGAAGCAGGTGGGAAACCAGGATAATACAAGAAGTAGGAATAGTCTGTATTGTTGAAGAGTTGGGTTTGGAAGGAGACAGGAGCACTGTTTTCCAGATGCCTTTGGCCTACAGATGGGGAAGCTCTCCCTGTTCCCTTATTGATTTAACAATCATGGGTGTGAATGAGAGGTGACATGACAATTAACTGTACTTTAATTACATCTGTTCTGATACACTAGATGTCACAAATATCTCAAACATCTCTACTATGCTCCTTTCCCAGAAGTTTGATTCACCCAGACTCTTCAACTACCACGTTGTCTGCATGCCTTGGATCTGTCCAGGAGGATGCAGGGAAGTCACCAGCTAGAAACAGGTAAACTAATAATTTCTGAGTATTTTCTGTTCTGGATGCACTCCTAGCACACTCGTTGCTGTAAAGCCTGTGTTTCCAGGCTGTTTTTTACTGAAAGTGCTGTTTCATGTCTGAATTGGGACATTTCACTGCCCATATGGAGTGGTAAGGAAGGACCATTTGTGTATGTATTCATGTTAACAGATGTACTTTTGAGAGCCTGTAGTTTGCTGCTGACTTGGTCAAGCAGAAGTGGTGGTGAAGAGCACAGGAGGGGAAAGAAGTTGCTAAGAAAAGTACAGTTCTGAAGAAAAGGGAATAGCACATACCTGGTGATGGGAAACAAAGACTCAGGTCATGGAGGAGCAGAGGTGTAGTTTTTGTTAATTTGTTTGTGTGTGTCCCCATCTGCTTTATTTGCTCTTCCATTAAGGATAATCTTGTTTAAATTACCAGGCTTCCTTGGGCTAAAATCCCTTTGTAGATGTTTATGCAAGAGCGCTGGGATGAACTTGAAAGTGTTCGTGAGAGCTTTAGTGTAATTTGTGAGTACTTGATCTTAATCACACTAAATAGGCTGGTAATAGAAATAGAATCAGCTACCCCTTCACAGTTCTTTTACTGTGTTGCTGGTTACATGCTTGTCTTATGGTTAAATTAAGGAAATGAAGGTAAGGCAGGTAGGTGAGGAGCAGAGCAAAAATAATCCATATTTCAAAACTGGCATCAGGACATTCAGAGATTTCTTTGCATTGGTGTTAGAGGAATACAGAATGTTTAGTAGTTTGGAGGGATCTGGCAGGACCAGTGAAGACGGGAACTCTGCTGAGAAGGATGCTGGGTGTGCCTTTTGGATAATGGACTTCTTGGAGCCTTTATCTTCCGGCTTATGGGGATGGTTAGGAGGAGATGCACACTGACTGTATGTCTGAGACCCAAACATCTCACCTGGGGGAGTAAAATACTGGTGAATAAACAAGTGTCAAAAATCAATTCTGGGCAAACATGGCAAGGAGTCCAAAATTAAAAGTTCAATGCTAAATAACTTCTGTGACATCAAGAAATGTCTGAAACCTTGAGGATGGTCTCTTGCTTCCTGTTTGAATATACCTCTCTTTTAAAAGGTTTTTGCTGTTCGCTCAAACTTGCAGTAGTAGGATGGTTCTAATCCTGATCTGGCAGGCCCAGATTGCTTATTCAAGTTAAATTTTAACTCTGGCTGTTTATGGTCTCACCAAAAGTACTTGTTTGTTTGGACACATATAATGATGAGGTATAATATATCTCTGTTAAAAATTCTGAACCTTTGGAAAACAAGCTGTTGGCTTTGGGTTAAGTGATGTTAGCCTTTAGATTTTCTCAAAGCAGCTGTAGCCATTTCTTTGAGAGAAGCTTGACTATTTCTAGAGGAGATGAAGCAGAAAAGATGCAGGTTGAGTGCATTTAGATGCAGGTAACAGAGGTTACATATTGCTATTTGTTTTCCCCGTGGGTGGGAAATGTGTTATTTGTTCCCAATCTTGGTTTTTATGAGGGGGAAAAACTTCAGCAGAACAGTCAAATGTTTCAAGCAGGGTTCAAACTGCTCCCTTGCAGGTTTCTAAAGGATAAGCGTTCTCATTGCAAAATCTCCCTTTCTGTTTTTAGAAAATATATGTATAACAAAGGCCCAGATATAATTGTTGATGATAAAGACACAGATGTGAAGTATCACTGTTCTAACTTGCTTACAACCAAATAAAAAATCCCAGCTGCTTACAGGTATGTGGCACACATATAAAGCAGCTGTTGCAAAACGCCTGGGAGGAGTGCTTAGTTATGGACTTCCATGTCAGCCTCATCTTGTACATTAGGATGCTTTCTGTTAAGCTGCATAACTGCAGTATAAAATCTTAAATAGGGTGGCATTGCTTTTTTCATACCTGAGCCACATCATCTGTGGAGAATTTTTGGGAATAATTATAGTATGTCTTTTAGCCAGTTAGCAAGCTCTCTGAAGTTATCAAAGTTTCATTCCAAAGGCTAGAGGCTGGCAACTGTTTTCAGGAGATTGGTGCAAGCTTCTTCAGTCAGTTCAGCACTGGCATTTTGAGTTTCCCTGTTGATGTATGCAGAAATGTTTTCCATCCTCACTCCTTAGAGTGCTGTTAGCACTGATAGCTTACACTGCAATTGCTGCTATGTGAGGAGAGGTTGCACTCTGGTTATTCAGAGTCTCAGGTCTAGTTGTGGGTTAATGGATCAGAAGGTATCTGGAACTTGTATTTGCATTTGTAACTTCGCAATGATAATTGCAAAATGGTGTGTTTATGCTGGAGTGCATAGCCAAGATTTCCTAACAGCTAGGCTGAGATAAGGGGGATGATCTGTATTGCACTACAAGGAGGATTGCCAGCTGCAGTGACCTCCAGCTTCAGAAAATGTTTTAGCCACTCTGGGGAGCAAGTGCTCAAACTTCAGACTCTGCAAGCTTTCAGCCATGTATTTGAGAGCTGAGTACAAGGAATTTTAAATGGGACAAGGAGAGGAGGAGATCTCAGTGCTCTGTTACAGAGATCTGAGTGTTGGCCACCCTTGCCAACATTTGTCTTGTCTCCAAACTGCTGGAGCTTCTAATTGCCCAACATCCCATCCCTTCCCCAGTCTATTTAAATACAGACATGTATGAATTGGTGTGCCTAAACTTAGTTCCAGCTGCTTCACACAAGATCTTTACAGAAGTTTGTGCTTACCTTAGCAGTTCCAAAACAATACACTTGCTTCCTAGGGAGCCTTTCTTCTGCTTTGACAAGGGAGAAAGCATTAAGCAGTCTGTACTGGCAAGAGTAAACAGTGTCCCAGGCTTGAGCCGGTTTTAGTGTGCTGTAAGATAAAGGCCTGCTCTGTTGAAGCACCACCTGGTGAATACTTGCACTTCAGTTGCTCTCTGTTCCCCTGCAGGTCAGCCAGCATCACTAACCTGTCTCTGGATCGGTCGGGGTCACCCATGGTGCCTGCCTACGAGACGTCGGTCAGCCCCCAGGCCGCTCGCACTCACATGAAGGCAGAGAGCAGCGAGGATGAGCGCAAAATCCTGCTGGTACCTTTCACGCTTCTCTTTGCCTTGCTCTGTGAAGACAGTGAAGTTTGCCTTCCTTGTGTCACGCAGCAGGAGTATTTTGCTGCCTTTTAAAGCTCTTCTCTAAGCACTCTTACCTGGACCTCTCCTCCAGGGGGAGCGGAGATGGAGAATACTGATGCTGCTTTGGACATTACTGTCTTCCTGGAATAAATCATAGTTTCATGGGGCTTTTGCATACAAATGTTTACAGTTTTAGTCTTGCTAAGTGTGGAGTTGGTGTATGGTGGCTCTTTGACATAAACTTGTGGTTGCAGCTGTAATGCAGTGAGCTGGTTTTGTATTTCTTTAAGTTGAGATTCTCTTTCATAGGCCATGTAATCAGGAGCTTTAAGTGGCTGCTTTGAAGTGGTTACACCATGATGAATAAATTAAAGCTCTTATAGCTTATTGGGCCAAAACATAAATTGTCCCCTCCCTTTGTTTGCAGAATAAGTATAAGATTTTGTAGAAGGTTGTAATGATGTACTTTTTAAAAGGAGAATCAATGTGCAACAGCATTCTGTGTAATCCTATTATCCTTTCCCCCTAGAGGCCTGTTTCTTTCCATTGAGGGAAAGAAAGGGAAGTGTTTCTAACAAATAAAGCAAAGAAGTTACAGAGAAGGGAAGGCAGTGTTTTTCACACATTAAAAGATTCAAGTTTGCCCCCCGTTGCTGCTTGAAAATCAGGCTTATTCTGTATTACCAGGTTCTGCCTGCTGTCAGCAGTAAGCATTCAAGTACGCCTGAGGGTGTAGAAACACTAACTCCTGTTTAATTGCAAAACTCCTTTCTGAGTTTCCGAGCTGTGAATGGATAAGCTACCTGAGGGAGAAACATGTTTAAGGCATGTCTTTATACCACCCTGCTTCATGAATGTATGTTAATGCAGGAAAAAGGAAATCCATACCTCTGTGAATTCAACTTGAACATCTTGCTTCAAGTCCCGGTGCTTTTCAGCTTCACGTTGTTGAATTTTCTGGTCCATTTTATTTCTTGAGCAAGAAGAGGACTGTTGTACTATTTTGTTCATGTTAGAGCAGTGGACAGAGTCAACTAGGGAAGGATACTCCATGCATTCTTACTGTTTGTTTAATAACCTTACTGTGTGGAGTTGACCCTATGTCAGGAGTTAATTTAAAGCTTAACCTAGTCTATTCAGAAGACTAATGAACTTTGTTCATGAAACAAAGGTAGGGGAGGTTGTACATACACTGGGATAAGCACATACTTCAGTGAACTAGCGGTCAAAATCCTTGAGTTGGAAGGATTTGCTTTGTTCTGCCAGTTTCTTTGGTTTATTGTATTCACCAGTTCAAGATAGCTGAACTGTGGAGGTTCCAGTTGCATCAGATTGTGTGTTCCTATTATGTTCTGGTACTGGTGCATTTGACTCTGTACTTGCTATGGAAGGGGAGCTTCTGACATTGGTTTTAGGGTAATACCAGGACAGCCACTGCTGGGACTGAAAGCAGAAAGCCAGTCCAGTAATAAGGTGGAGCATAACTCCTGGTCCTCAGGGCACCCTTTGGAAAGTGCATTAACATGGGTCTGACAGTTAACTGGAAAGCTAAAACCAGTTAAAATTTAGTTAAAATTCTGTTACACAAAAATAGAACAAATGAGGCATTTGAGAAAGTGATCTGCAGCATCTCTTTTCCACACCTTGGGGTGGTGTGCTGCTTGGTCAAAATAATCCCAGATCCCAGTTTCCACCTGCAATAATGGCTTGTGCTGTGCTAAGTGAGGGCACATATGGGAAGGCAAAAGTAACTAGATGCAGAGAGAAAACTCAGTTTGGATGGAGCACAGCCTACAGAAGAGTTGACACACGTTTAACAGGCTCCAAAGTAAGTTCTAGGTATAGACTGAAGTGTTTCAAGTGGTGAGGGGAAGAGATTCACAGAACCAAAAATGGTTAATTGAATTGGGAGGAATATATTTATTTTTTTCTTAGTGGCCAAAGCTAAAGGTGCCTAAAAAAGCTTCATAATGAACAACACAAAACCAGATCCTCAGTAGGTGATAGTATCTTGGCAATGGACGTTGCTGTGTTAAGTACTTGCTTTTTATCTGGTCTTGGTGTTAGACTAATATGTTCACAATGCCTGGGTTGAGCACAGATAATATAGAAAAACCTTCTTACCAAGGATGATGTCCTCTGTGTTTGCTTACACCTCCTGAGTTTAAGAATAGGGTGCAAGAGGGCAGTAGTGAAGACATAAGTATTTTGCAGGCAGTACAAAATGTTGCCTCATCAAAACCCCCTTATCTCTAAGGGAGGTTATTATCTCTAACTTATCTAACCACTTTGTTGTTTTTTTTTTTCATTGTTCTCAACTGGGTATAAATAGAAGGAAGTAAGGAGCTGATTTTGTATCCGTTTGCTATTTCTGTTTGCACCTTTGCATAGGTTATGCAGAATGGCTTAGATTCTGTGCTTATTTATGGAGGGCTTTTGATCTGGAAGCTGATCTGAAGGCCTGGGAACCAGGCCTTGGATTGGAACCAGGCCTTGGAATCAGTGCTGAAATTAGACTGGTAATTAACTTGCACATCTCCCTGTCCAGGACTCAGTCCAGCTGAAGGATCTGTGGAAGAAAATCTGCCATCATAACAGTGGTATGGAATTTCAAGACCATCGTTACTGGCTGCGGACACATCCCAACTGCATTGTGGGAAAAGAGCTGGTCAACTGGCTCATGAGAAATGGGCACATAACCACGAGGTAACCCTGATACTTTAGGACCGCAGGCGTCCTGTGTCTGTATGAGAGGAGGCTGTGAGTTTGAGCTGGTACAGGGTACTTTAGGCTGCAGAGATAGGCCCCTTTGCAGGGAGATGAGACAGAAAATGGAAGTCTTCCCTTTACTGCCTACCAGAGCAGGTTGTGTTCTGACTCCGTGTTCCCCAAAACAACATGGCACAGGAGGCTGTCTGGTTTGGAAACCAGTATGGGAGGTAGCTTATGGGACAAGTATCACTCACTTGGAAAACAGTGCGTGTATTACAGAAAATGTCCAGAAGTGTTCACTGGTACTCCAAAGAGCAGGTTTGCCTCTGAGAACAGAGATTGCTAATAGTGTTTGATAGCTAAATTTTCATTGGAGCTGGCAGACTCTTAACCCTGCAAGTGAATATAAACAATCTTGTGTATTTAATTATGTGAAAATTTGATAAAACTGAGGTGGTTCTTAAGTGTAGAGCAACAGTCGTCCCTCAGAGATGATCAATATGCATAACTCAAGTTAACAATATTGGAGGAGCACGAACAGCATGTCTGTTGGACACCTCAGCTGAGTTCAGAGTACTGGCAGTCTCTTTATTTAGCTCCACGCATGAATTAGTACACTGTGCTTCTTCACCATAGTATTGTAAATAGTGTCTGTGTAAACATGGGAATGAAATACTGACAAGTCAAATAGTGCATAGCAAATGACTCTTCCCTTTTGTAGTGCGCTTGTATCATAAACCACATGTGTTTAGAGCAAAACATAGAGAACCGTCTCTATTCTTATACTTCCAGGGTGCAGGCCATTGCAATAGGACAGGCACTGGTTGATGGACGTTGGCTGGAATGTGTCAGCCATCATGATCAGCTCTTCAGAGATGAATATGCTCTCTACAGACCATTGCAGGTAAAAGGAGTGGCAAAGCTGAAAGATACAGTTCTTCTTGGATTTGGCTGTTGGCTAGAATCTTTTCTAATCCTCTTCTCAACAGCTGTAGTATGTTTTCTAAACCAGGTCTCCTGTACAGAAAATAGGGGGTCAGGACTTTTTCCTTACTTGGTTGAAACCTGAGGAAATTTCACGTGCCCAGAAAGCTTTGGGGCTGTCCTCTGTGGAGAATGTGTTGTTACAAGTGGTGCTGCCTAAAGTGAAGCAAAGGTCTTCAAGCCAGGCCTCTCATGGTGGACATGTTCCGCAGAGGCCTCAAGATGGCACCGTCTGTGCTTGTGGCAGCTACATTGTCATGTGCAGAATTTAGAATCTGTGTGCACTTATTGGTGATGGAGACACAGTGGTGATCTTCTGTTTCAGAATTCCTTTGAAAAAAATCCTGAATGGGTATTTTAAATATATTGTATTGGTAACCTTCTGATCTCCACTGATGCAGTAGTAAGGAATTATTAGTACTGTAGTCACGTGATCCAAGTTTGCGATGGGGTCTTTTTCATGCCTCCCAACAGGACTAGTTACCTGAGGGGAGGCAGGAACTAGTGGCCAGAGATTCTGTCCTACCGTACTTCACTGGAATCAAACTTGCTGAGGAGTAAGAGCAGTCACTGGCCTGAGAGATTGTATTGGGTTTTTTAGCTTGAATAGGATATGTCTGTAGCCTCTCTTAACTGAAAGCATTCAGTTAAGACCCTTTCATGTTCTTCAGCTTCTTACAATGAAGAATGGCTTAGCTGTCCCATGGGCTTCAGGCAGAAAGCTTACAGTTGATAGCATTTGTCTTCTTCATGCATTTCAGTCATATGGACACAGTCATATGGCTTCCCTTGAGATTGCTCTGGGATTCATCTGGTATCTCAGCTAGTCAGCTGTCTCAGTGTCCTGGTAAAAGCTTGCCCTTAGCTAGCAAGTCCTTATGCATCCCTATTTGTAAGGTGCTTATGTTGTATGTTTCAAGTCAATTCTTGTTCTCATCAGCTGGCAGCACTGTCTGATCTCCATTCTTCTGGACAAGAGTCTGGAGAAATGGTGTTGTTGACTGAGTTGCTTGCTGCACTCACTGCAGCCAAAGGCATGATAATGATAACTTTGTTTTGAAGTGCCTGGAGGCATCAGGAAGGCTGATGGAAATTACTCAGGTAGTCTCCAGGTTCTCTGGCAATCTGTTCAGTCTTTGCTTTGACACAGTAGGCCCAGCTAGAGCTCATCTTGGATTGAAACTCCTTGGTCAGTTAAGGAATTGCTCCAGTAACTTAGAATTAAGCTCCACCAAAAGCTGTGTGTGTTGGTTTCTGGGCAGAGGATAAGGCTGTCACCCACCTTGGCTGGAGACAGCAAGCTTTCAAAGCTGCTTAACTGGATGTGATGACAGAAAATAAACTTGTATAATAAACTTGTCCTTCAGTGCCACTTAGTCAGTTTGTTTAGAAGCAGAGGGTAGGCAGAGACTAAGCATCTGGGAATTGTAAAAAAAGTACTTGTTTCTTGTCCCAAACAGTTCTGACTTAATACCAGAGGGGGTAACTCTATGACTAACTTGGCTCAGGCCACTGAAAGTATCCTCTGTTTTTTAAAATGCCTGACTTGCATTTGTGGTAGGCTGCTTTATATTTCAGCAGAGCTGCACTTTAGTACTTTTTTCCCTTCCTTGTCTTCTAGAACACAGAGTTCTCTGAAACCCCATCTCCAGACAGTGACTCTGTGAACTCTGTGGAGGGCCACTCCGAGCCATCCTGGTTCAAAGACATCAAGTTTGATGACAGTGACACAGAGCAGATTGCTGATGAAGGGGAAGACAACTCAGCCAGTAAGTTTCACCTGAGTCCTGTTCTCACTCTACCTTCTCCCCTGTTGTCCCCAGTCCTTCAGGACTTAGTAGTTTAACCATGTCTTGCTTTATTCGTGTGTATTTCTGTGTGTGCGCCTGGGGCTGTAAGGATCTAAGAAAGCTGTAGCCTGTTTAGTCTTCCACTTCCTCGCAATGGATACAGTATTTTGAATTTAGTGGAACTGGTAAAGTTTCATATTTCTAGTGAAGGAGAAGTGTGGAAATTTCTGCCTTCTGTTTCTCAGGCAGACAGACTTCTGCTTGATTTGGGCCCTACAGTAGTGCTCTAAAGAATGTCCAGTATGTCAGCATGCCCACATGAAGACAAGATTAAAACTATAAAAATACTGTATTCCTGTATTATTGCACATTGGTCTTTATGTATTAAAGACAGTTTTTCTCCTCTCTGGTACCCTCATAATACCCATTTGAACCCTTCTCCTCCCTGTATCTTCCCCCTCACCCAACACTAAAAGACTCTGCCAGCCCTAGCAAGCGCACTTCAGTCAGCAGCTTCCAGTCCACAATGGACAGTGATTCGGCCGCCTCCATCAGCCTCAACGTGGAGCTGGACAACGTGAACTTCCATATCAAGAAGCACTCCAAGTACCCACATGTGCCCCCTCACCCTGCCGACCAAAAAGGTACGAGGTAGTCACCAGCTGGAGCTGCACATGATGGAGAGCTGGCCCTAATATTACTGACTTATTTGGACACTGCTTACGTAGCTGTCTTACAGAGGGGAAAATGTCATAGTTAACTGGCACTTGCTTGCAGTTTCGATGTGCTCACCTCTGAGGAGGCTCAAGAGACCTGTTCAAATGCCTTCTCTGCAAAGTGTGTAACTTCCCCTGTGACTTTGTCTTTGCCATTGAAGCAGTCTCTTGCCCATGCATAGTAGACAGATCCACATATGTATTCCGGTTTACCGGGGTGGAAAAATAGTCCACGCATAAAGCTGTTTGACACGTGACTCTACAGTTGGAAATGGAACTTAAAAAAGCAAGCAAGAAATAAAACCCCAGAGAACAAAAGAACAAGATTAACTTGGAAGAGTTCTGTGCTGACTTAAAGTTGTACCCTAATAAGCTTACATTTTACGGAAGAATCTTACTGATAAACAATAAGGCCTAACTGAATCCATATACATAGCATTTCTTCAAAAGAGATCATCCACTTAAGTAGGAAGAAATCAAATACTTGGTGTTGAAGACTACTTTTGAAAGGATTTTCCCCTAAAGAAGTACTAAATTGAAAGAGTCTTTAAGCAGCATCCTTATGGAAGAAATAATGTGCCTGCCTGTTGACAACTGCATTCTCTAAATGATTCAAGAGCTTTCTGAAACTGGGGCTTGCCACTGGCTTGGGTCTAGTGTATTTTAGTTGCATTACACGTTGGGAAGTAGTTGATGTCGTTGCTCTGCTTCCTTTCATACGGTTACCTCAGCTTTGTAGACTTGTATCTTTAGTGGCTTCTAAGTAGTTTCTAAATTATTGTTTCACCCCACCCTTTCAGTACTTCTGACTTTAAAAGATGATCCAGTGTTAAGTAATTTGTACTCCTAATTAATTCATTCTTCTGTAAAGTCTAGCAGATCTCTTGTGTTGCTATGAATCAAAATGGAGCAGTGGCCTTAAGCTTGCATACAGATTGCATGTTCTGAAACTGAAATGGTTTCTGAAGATAGGGAGAAGAAGCGGTCACAGCTGACTTTCCAAGTGTGCTAGACATGTGGGGCAGAATGAGACAAATTAGAGGGGACATTTATTGATGCCTACTGTAGTCACCTTTTGTTATTTGCTAAAAATACCCTTAGAAGGAAGGAAATCTAATTGCGTATTTCCTCCCAAAGAGAGAAGCAGAACAGTTTCAAAAGTTTAAGTTGATGCCAGATGATCCAAAATTGGGAATTGGTTGTCAGCTCTAGTGACACCAGCTCATTATTGGTTCCTTTCAATTTGTTTCCAGCTGATGCCCTAACCTAGTGAAAAGTTAATGCATCTAGAGGGAAGGAAAGCTGAGGAGATGGAGTTATACCAATGAATTCCTTTTAAGAAAGGAGGGGTGCTGGGTTAAGTGAGCTTGAAACAGGCCCAGGTGTGCTGCAGTATCTGATGAGTTTACAGCTGTAGCAGGTTTGTCTTTACCAGTGTGTGATGGCAGTAAAGCAGACAGTAGTCATCTTGGCTCTGCCCAATGTTAAAGGACTTGTAGGGTGTTTGTCTGGTTGCAGACATATTTCACTCTTTACCTCCTTACACAAGGAGAAGTACATTATGAAGGGAAAATGTAAGAGAGCCTCTCTCTCTTGGAAACCATTGACCAAATCAAGACTGCTCAGAGCCAGAATTCTTGTGAGTTCTTGTGAGAAAGCTCTTACAAGAAAGTTTTTCACGGCAGAGAGCTCAGAGAAGGTCAGCAGAAAAGGCACGTGGTGACAGGACTGAAAAGAGAAAGACTTCTGCCTTTGAATTGTGTATGCTGGCAGCACTCTGATGTCTTTGGTGAATCCCTGCTGGTGTTTGATATATGTTTCTGAAACATGTGGTCTCTTAACCAGGTTGTTCTGTAGGAGTGTAATTAGTAGTAGAAAACTGGTAACGATTTCTTCCAAGAGAATGTA
>WAAG01073283.1:0-14884 GCA_013390105.1 Tichodroma muraria
CTAGCTGGGTGGTTATTTCTTTTTGTTTAAAGAATTGTTGTTTTAAGGGGAAAGTGTTGATAGATGGGTAGAATTAATTATTTTTCTTTCCCAAGTTGCCTGAAGAAGTACCATTGTTTTAAATCAACAAGCTGATCACCCAGCTAGCCAAAGGAGATAACTAAAAATGTGCACCTGTGACAGGATGTTGATATGTGAGGAGCGTGTTTATCTCAAGAGGTTTCTGATAGTTTAGAAGGCTTCATTTTAGCCATTACATGCCAATGAATTTAGTAAAAATTGAGAAGGTAATGTATAAGACATTATCTTTCCTCCATCCCTGGGCACAAACCTTGAAATACTGTAAAAGGTACAAGGCAGTGTTCCCTGTGGGTTTGCTAATTTAGTCTGCCATGAAACACACTCAAAATTCAGTTTCTATGGCTTTTACATTGTTTATACAAGTAATAGTGATCCCATATATGAAAAGTAAAAACTATATTGTTTCTTTTATTTTTTACCATTTAATATATGTTTTATACAACTACTAAGACCTGACCTAGAATATTACGGGAATGATATGAACTGTTTTCTATCAGCCACAAGGTCATAGTAATGAATAATAAAATATATTTGGATCTAAAACTTCTGTGTTTATTGAGTTAAGTTCACGGTTGACTGGAGGTAGATAAAGACTTACTTTTCTCTCTCAATACTCTGGGAATTTTCTTATCATATTTATCAAGAATTAAATGATTCTGAGGGTAATTTTGATAGATGCTGTCATTTTTCATTTATTGTGTATTTGATTTATCATATGTAATGCCAAATAGAAAGTAAAAAATCTATAAAAAAATATGATCATCTAATAGGTGATTTAATTAGTGCATGTATGGAGAAAATGTAATCTGTGGTAATTATCTATAATTATGTTTTCCTTGCAATTTAAAATAACTTGTCTTTTTCAGTAGGGAACAACCCTCTTTTTCACTTTTCACCACCTTCCATAACATTGATTCCTTTTTGTCAAGAAAGAATGCACCACTTGAACTAGAAGAAATATCAAAGAATTAGTAACTGGTTGTAGTTATTCAGGGACAGAAATACTTTATATGGAGGTGGAATGGATTGTTTAATCAATGGTTATCAAATGAAACAACAATGTAGATTGTTAAAGAAAATCTTTCCAGCACTGAGATCTATTGTGTCATCCAGAAATCTGCTGTAGGAAAGTGGCAGAATCTTTGGTGTTTCATGTGTAACATGAATCTGGTGCTCCTGTTCATGAATCTGCTCTCTGACAGGGGTGACAGTGGAAATGGAATGAAGGCATAGGAGAAGAATTAACTTGGACTGGTATTGAGGAGACATACGAGGCACTTATGAGGAGAATTTGCAAGGCTAGTAGGACATGAAGGTAGATAAATCTATAAGCAGAATCTACAGAGGGGAAGTAGAGCTACATTGAAACCTTTAATATATCTGAGCACAGATAGCAAAGGATTATTAAAATTCTGATACAAATATGTGAAAAATTATCAAGATATTGAGGCCTGTCCAGCAACAGCCATAAAATGCCTGCATAAACACTCAGAAATATATACTTCAAATTCTGCATTCACAGGTATGTGGATTGTAGAACTTTATTGAATTCCTATAGTAATGGAAATATAAAAAATTCAGTATTAGAATAAAAAGATGGAATGTCAACATTTCAGTAGGTTTCACTTTGAATTTTTTTATTTAACAGTTTACTTATGCATTCCCATTTCAACCTTAGACAATCAGAAATACTTCTCCTGAATTTTTTGGGTAATAAAAGATTTTTTATTTTCCATATAACATACAAATTCTCTGCCGGAGTCTTATATTTGAGCCTACAACTACAGGGGATCTCTAAGCTTTTGAGGAATTTAGCCAATCTGAAAGACATGAACATAAAATAGTTTCCATAAGACAATCTGTTAGTAGTAAAATTAAAAAAATACTAAAAACTGTTTGAAAAAATAGTTAGAAAAATTAAATTATTTCAAACCAAATAATTTAATTATGTGTTTCTTGATCAAAGACAAAAATCTGGGGTTTGACTCTGTTTCCGAAAATTGCTTGATTTTCACTTTAAAGATTTGATTAGGGTAAAAATGTATTTTGTCTTCCTCTGGGTTGAATAGATATTCTGCTTCAATGACTGCGTGCTTGATTTATGCTCAATGTTTGATACAAAGAGAGAATTTGTTGGGCTTCTACTTCTAGTGGCATAGTGTACATTTAAGGATGAAGAGATAATGATGCAAATGCCAGAGAAAGAGCTTGAGGTTTTAATTTTGAATGTGCTGGAGATATTGTCAAGATAGAATAAAGGCAAGAAGTTTCTGTGAAATGTTGAATGAAAAAAGGTATAGCAATAATTAATAACATATTGTTTACTTTTAAAAGTGGCTCAGATCAAAACGAACTAGGGTTAGTATTAACTGACTCAGAGTAAACTAGGCCAGGGTGTTCATAGGTATAAAGAGAAAATGGGCTGGTGGTTTCATTGGAAATCTAGATGGTTTCATTTACCCATCAGCCAATGTGCCAGGCACGTCAAGACCAGATATGTTGCAAAGTGTTTCAACAACTACACTGAGAAAAGAAAACATTCAGCAAATTTTCATAGCCATGTGTTCAGTGATCCATACTGGGGCTTCTCCTCCCCCTGTTTCTTAAGACCCAACGGAGACGCCATGGCAGTGCATGTCTAACACCAGTTCTTCACACTGGCCTCTTTCTTGACGTGTGTTTTAGATGGTGTTACTCAAACCAAGGCTTCCTTACTTTCCAACACTTTTTGCAGCACAAAATTGAGGTTGAGACCCCTAAAAAATCTTTTTCTGAGGAATATGCAACTTTTTTTAAAGAGGAGATCTAAGGGGAAGGGGTTAGGTGGGTGAAGTGTCCTTAGAATAGGCCTTTGCAATAACTAATTCTTAAGCAACAGGCATAGGTGACTGCTATCACATACGAGTAAATGCAGCTTGAAGTGTAACAGTTGTTTATATTGATTGGGATGTTGCTTTTCAAATATTAAGTAGCAGAATATTTTATCTGATGCTAATTTATAATTAGTTAATATTTTATGCAGACAACAGATCTTATCTGTATTATTGCCAAAAAAGTGTTTTATCCTAACAGTTGGCTTTTAAGGAAAATAGGAACCAGATTTTGGAAGATATAGGACAAATTAAAAAAAAAATTGGAATAATGAAAGATTATAAAAGCTGCAGAGGGATGTTTCAATTTGACACCCAAAACTCTGCATAGGTCATTGAGAGCCATGTTAAATAACACTGCTCCTAAAAAGATGTCTTCAGTCATTGTAGAAAAGACTGGTGTGTGAAATTCACACTGGAAGCACTTAAGATTTTTTAAAAATTATTAATTCCTGTTTTTCATGTTATTATGTCATGACATCCTGAGATGTCCAGAACATCAATTCAGTAGGCGTAGTGGATTGACCCTGGCTGAATGCCAGGCATCCACCAAAGCCACTCTATCATTCACCTTCTCAGCTGGATGGGGAAGAAAAAATATAACAAAGGTTTATAGCTTGAGATATGAGAGGGAGAGAGAGATCACTCACCAAATACTATCATGGGCAAAACAGACTCATCTTGGGGATATCAGATGAATTCTACTACTGACAAAATCAGAGCAGGATAATGACAAGAAAATAAATCTTAAAATGTACCATGCCCTGACCTTTCCTTTATTCCCAAGCTCTTCCTCCCCCACTAGTAGTGCTGGGAAATGAGGAATGGAGGTTATGACAGTTCATCAGTCATTGTTCCTGCTGCTGCTCAGGAAGAGGAGTCCTTCCCCTGCTCCAGTGTGGGGTTCCTCCCATAGGTGACAGTCCTCCAGGAACTTCTTCAACATGAGTCCATCCCATGGGCAACAGTTCTCCACAAACTGCTGCAATGTGGTCGCTTGCATGGGCTGCAGTCCTTCAGAGACAGCCTGCTCCAGCATGGGTTTCCCCTGGGTTTGCCACCTTTTCTTGGGCATCCATCTGCTCCAGTTTGTGTCTCCTCCATGGGCTGCAGGTGGATCTCTGCATCCCCGTGCTCCTCCACAGGCTGCAGGGGCACAGCTGCCTCACCATGGTCTTCACCATGCATGCCTGGAGCACCTACTGCTCCTCCTTTTCCACTGACTTTGGTGTCTGCAAAGCTGTTCCTCTCACATACTGGCACTCCGCTCTTCTCTGGCAGCAATTACATCTGCACAATAACTACTTTTTCTTTTCCTTCTTAAATATGTTATCACAGAGGTGTTACCACCTGATTGGCCCAGCCTTGGCTGGCTCCAGGCCCACCCTGGAGCCACCAGGCATTGGCTCTGCAGGACATGGGGGGAAACTTCTGTCAGCTCACAGAAGCCACCCTTGCAGCTCCCTCTGCTACCAAAACCTAGCCATGCAAACTAAACACAGTAAGGTTTGTAAATACTATTTATTTCTAGCTTGAATTTACTGAGGGCTAGTTTAGATCTGATTGCTCTTTTGCTAACATCACTTAAGTAGTTCATCCTTTCCCTGATACCTGGCTGAAGAGTTTACAGATAAAAATTATTTTGTTTTTAACTTTTGCTTTGCTTGGTTGGACAAAGCAGCAAGGTCCTTCAATGCTCTTTAGAAAAGATCAGCTCACCAATCATATGCTCATCCTGCTAGTATCTCCTTGCTCCTTTTCATTTTGAATTTACCTTTTCTGAATATTGGTATCCAGAATCATAAATATGTTTCACGTGGGATTTTATATATATGTATATATTTATTTATATTAATTACATTGCCCAAATTAGTGGAAATTAAGTCAGACTCATGTTTTGCATTGAGAGACAGAGATAATGAAATTCAAATATCAAACCAAAATTGTTTCTTCCCTTCATAGATTCTAGGCATTATATATGAGATCAAGAATCACACCAAAGAAAACAAATTAATTTACAGAGTTATCCCCGTTCACTGAATTTCTCCCTAGCTACTTAGAGGTGATTTTCTTTCCTTGCTTTTAGGCTATGAATATCCATGAGTATTTAATATTTTTATTTCTAAAATATCAGTTCAGTTCCCTGTAAATTTTCAATATTGTGCAGCTCATGTAATTGCATATAACAATAAATCATGCACCTTTATCATACCACTTATTCCTACTCATTGAATATATAACTGTCAAGAAACAACTATGCCATCATATTTCAGTTTCAGTAAAAAAATCTTATTTTATTGTGGCTTTCACTCATTTCCAGATGTCCTCCCTTCCTTGAAAGAGACAAGTCTGGGCGATGCCAGATTAAGATGAAATATCATCATCGCAACATATTAATTTTTTCTCCAAAGATCTTAAAATAGCTTTCTTATGCTTTTGCTGGAACATTTTTCATCTTGCTTCAAGGGGAAAAACATGGATAAGAAAATCAACATCATAACTTCAAATTGAGTGGTATATCCTCAAAATGTGGGCTGCAAATTTAACTGCAGTGGTGCAAACACTGTGCAGAAGTAAACAAATACATCCTGTTATACTGGAGAAACATGTCCTTTTGGAGTCTGCACCCTTTATACAGAAGTAACAAGATGAATGTAAATAAGTAATATTTTCTAGGCATACTTATGAGACATATGCAAATAAGATAAAAAGATAAACTTCTCTTATGCACATTTGAACGCTATATAGACTTTTCAGAATCAGATGTGTAATTTTTAAATTCTTAGAAATATATCAGCACAAATTTTGCTTGGAAAAATATATTATAAAAAACACTCAGCTCATAATCACTGAAGTTATTTTCACCAGCCTAGTATCTGACATTATCTACGTGTTTTAGTTCAAATACAGGAACAGTGTTAGACTAGTAACATGCATGGTATCAAGAGTTACAAGGTAACTGTGGAGACATTTTCAAAACAATCTAAAATGCAAATAGAATATCAGTGCTACATTTTACAGGCAGCTTTTAGGATATATGAATGCATTCATAATTATATTTTGTTCTTGTGAAATACTTTATTAAAGAAAAGCACTTCAGAGCAGGATTACAATGCAATATAAGTAAAAAGAAAGAAATTAAAAGTGTTTGTATCTTCTAGTGCTTTCGTTATCAGTCAAGATAACAGTGAGTTAGTGAAACACTACCAAGAGAACAATTAAGTGTGAGAAAGCAAACAAAAAAACCTATGTAAAGTAATATTGGCAGAGAAACACCAAGTTCTGTCACTCTAGGATTTATATTTCAATGCTGAAGAATGGAAATAACTAATTTGAATTTTTATTCATGATTTTTCTGTCACATACAGAACATGTAACAATTATAGTTAAAGTCTCTTGATTCATTTCAGCAATTCTGTGTTCTGCCCATACCTCTCCCTGAAGGATCACCCATTTTATTGGCCTAATAACCACTTCAGACTTAATCTAAATACAGTTTGGATTATTCTAATTATTTTTGCTAGTGAGGAGTCTTTTTCATCATTAGCATACTGTAACTTGACACCATGATGTGTTTCTCAAGACATTCAAGATGTAAGTGTACTTCCTCTCTGCAGAGCAGAAAGCTCATGTTCTTGTGACAAGTTTTGTCCCTCCTGGCCTCACTGGGGTCTTCACATGGCCTATGCAGTCAAAAAAGGAGGGTTGAGAAATTAATGTGGTCCAACCTCCCCAGTTTAAGCATTCGCCATAATTGTGAATTATTCTACACACATTTCTTCCATGTGTGTAGAATAATTCACAATTAAATTTTGTGGTCAAGTGCAAATACAAGAGTTTAGTCACGACAGCTGAAGCAGACAACATAATTGAAAATGTTTATAGAAGACAGAAATGCTGAAATGGAAGGAAGAAAGCATATGTCATTTGCTTACACTAAGGATACATGAGGTGCATTGCTGTCTTTCACTTACCTATCTGATTTTATGTCCTTCCTGAAAATGTGGCATTCAGGGCAATGGAGAGAGAAATTTCTGTGTGAGAAAGCTGCTGTCTGAGATTTCCAACAGAGAATGCTTTCAGGGGCACTCCCAAGGAGCCACCTTCAGAGGTATATTCATGTTCTTGGGCTCAATTTCTGTGAGACATGATATTTAACTGCTCACAACCACTAAAAGTGGCAGAAAGAGGGAGAGAAGTATGAGAGGACAAGAAAATACTGCTTTTTTTCTTTTGGCAGCAGTAATCTGTTATGTCAAGATAACTGCCTTTGAGATGGAAATCTAATTCCTCAGCACCCTGAGACAGCCACATTTGGGAAGAGTATACTTGCTCATACAGTTCATCTGCTCTTTTAAGTACTACATGATTCCAAAAAGTTTAAATTTTTTTCTAGAATACCACAACTATAAAAAAAGAAAAGAATAATTCAGTCAAATGTCATATGTAATAATAAAACCAAAGATGACAAGAAAGGTTACTAGCAAGTTGTGGGTGCAGGAGATTTTACATTAAATTTAGGCACGTGACACTTACGTGGTATCAAATATTTTTTCCTTGATGGTCTAAAATTTAATCATGCAGGCACAAGGATTCATTCACCTCGAGAGTTTGTTAGACTTAATCCAGTTGTTGTATTATGGAGGCAAGGTTCGGCGTAATTCTGAAATTACTGAACCATGTATGTGAATGGCTGGAATCTGTTATATTAAGACAAGGTCCATTCTGTGCTACAGTGAAGAACCTCCCTTGCTATCATTGAGTTTACATTTTGCCATGGCTGTCCAGTGTCTCTTGCCTTTCATTTTCTATAAATAATGTTCACCCACCCCCATGCCTGGCCAGGAGATGCACATTCCATCCACTGCTTTAAGCTATGGGGTTGGTTAAAAGCCCAGCCAAGATGCACACCCTGCTTTTTCTAACAGTACACATTGCTGTTAAATAGTTGGCACGCTACAAAAGATGCTCTGCAGGCTGCACAAAGTCCTTGAGCCGTATGTTTTGCAGGTCTGTTCTCCAACTTGATTTTGTTTATTTCTCTGTGTGTCAGTGGTAGGATATGGAACTGTGATCTCTTTTCTTATTTAAGTATATGAATGTATTTCAAAGGCAGAGGGTTTTTAAAAATCATTATTTCTTTGGTATGTTATCACTTATTTTTAATATGAATTTTTATATATGGTAGTTAGTCATCTCAGAGTAAACAACAGATGTATACACCTATATTATGGTTTAACACTGACATTACTATTAAACAATAATAAGAAAACATGTCAGAAACTTTAGTGATTAATAAATGTGACAAGAAGAAGAAACACTCAAAGTTCAGTTCTGCTTTCAAAAAAATGACTGAAAAATGGACATACTTCTTTTCAGGACATTCTAAAATGCCAAAATTCCCAATCAGACAAGTCTATATTTGCTGCTATATATGAAAGCTAATTTATCACAGATTTGATTTTTATTGCTATTTTCCTCCAGATCATGATTCCCCCTGCTTCTGAGGTAAACAAGGAACGAAAAAAGAAAGTTATTCCTAGTGTAGCACCTCCAGCTGCAATAAAAGTGTGTAGATTTAGTTCTGAATAAAAAGAAATATTTGTTAACACTTGAAACAAGATTTTCTTTGCACTCTGGAACTGTTACACCTCACTGTTGCTCAAACCAATTTACAGCATTACTTGCGAGGTATCAAACATGACTTCCTACTTCTGTTAAGAGAGTTGAGTCAGTTCAGCCCTTGTCAGTAAAACCACAGCAAATGTGTGACTCCAATAAGGAAAAAGTAGCAGTAACTTAGGAAACAAGTGAGAGAATAGGTTTGGTGTGGGTGATTGCAGCACCTTTGAAGAAACTGATGCAGGGCCAGACGACCCTCTCAGGATATTAAGGGTCATGTATTGAAGCTCAATATATTAAAAAAATTATTTCAAACATAAGCATATTGTATGGCATAAGTTTGATAGGAGATAATCAAGGCCATCATCCACCAGGATGGAAGTAATTTTTTATAGCTGGTTGGAGATGATGGAAAACATTCCGTAAATTATTGTGTAGTAGCTTACTGTCAACAAGATAGTCATGAGCACTTATGACCTGAATTGTTTAATTGTGTGTATCAATCCATTAAGCGGCATGATTTAATACTTCCCAACATGCTCTCTTTTCATTCTCTCTAATTTCTAACAGAACTGTGATTTTTAATTTGACTATCTGGTCAGGCATAACTCAGCAAAGAGGTAACTTTTTTATAATTGCACAGTATAGGGATAACACTGAATCAGTATTTAAAAATTCTCTCTCTCTCTATATATACATATATACATATATACACTATATTGGATTCATTAATTGAGAAAGATCATTGCAAAGTATTTCAGGACTGTAGAAGCATAAAAACCCCAAGTCCTGTTGATCAACCTGATGAAATTATTTATTCATTGTAAGTAAGAAAGAAAGTTTACTTTTAGCTTTGTGACCAGCAAACCACAAGAGTAAGATTAACTGGCCTTAAGAAGGAGATAGCAGGAAACCTTAGCTATGGAAAGATGAAAAAACACCTTATCAGCCATGTAAGGTGTTACGAACTATTTTCCTGTCATCTACTCCATATTTGTATTCTTTCTGAGTGGTACAAAGCAGCATAAAAGTGTGTTGCAGGCAATTCTTGCAGAGTATGAGAAACATAAGTTCAGAGGGTAACTCGTTCATCTGCACACACCCTTAATGCCTCTCAAGTTGTCCGAGTGAGGGATACTTACAGATAAGAAAAAATGATTATGTAAAAGCATGTCCTATCACATCTGCAGCTGACTGCAGAAAACTTGCAGCCTGGAGTAAGGATCAGGATCTACTCAGAATGAGACTGCACCACAGAGATACTTATTTTCAGTAACTGAACTCCATCTATGTTTCATGTTCTAAAACACTCTGTATTTTGTGAATTTTTAATGTAACTGTGTTCCTCACTAATAGTTTTCCCCCATATGGCAGCTTCCACAGATTCCGGGTTCCTAAAGCACAAGAAAGGTTTTAAAATTATATCCTACATCATGTATTGATACATTAGAACTACTTATTTGAAGAATGAGGAAAAATGCTATTACAAAATGCAATTTCAAATCTTACTTAAGCCTGTCAAGAAGGAAAAATAATTCCCATTTGTTAGTATAAGAACCACACCAACCTCACTACTTTGTTGTTGTTTTCATTTTTGGAGTGTGCGTTTATCTGCTTGCAATTTCTGTTTAGAATACACTCACAGATTAAAGGTTCGCCCTTTTGTTTTGACTGTACACATTTTTAGAGCTTGGTAGCTAGCCTCTAAGGCACTTCACTTTGTGTCTTTAGTCTTGTGGTCACTTATCAACCCCCTGCTTCAGTCTGGTAATTTTACTGATGGAACAATGAAATGTCATTCTGCCTTAAACACTGGATACCATAGTACCACTGGTGAATGGATATGATAGTTCTACTAGTGCATAAATAACCACTGTCAGAAGAGTTATCTCCCTCTGCACTTACCCCTTATCTGGAGGATGTGCAAGAAATAATTTAGAAAGTGTCAAATCAATGTTCAGTATTCAGCTCAGTATTGTTTACCTTATTCGTCAATGACTTGGATGAAGGTGCAGATCCCTCCTCAGCAAGTTCATTGGTGGGAACAAGCTGGGCGGAATGGTTGATACCCTGGAGGGCTGTGCAGCCCTGCAGAAGAGCCTCATCAGGTTGGAGAGATGGGCAGAGAAGAACTTTCTGAAATTCAACAAAGGCAGGTGCAGGTCCTGTGCCTGGGGAAGAATAACCCCTGCACCAGTACAGGCTGGAGGCTGAGCTGCTGGAAAGCAGCTCTGTGGAGAAGGACCTGGGGGTCCTGGTGCACAGCAAGATGTCCATGAGCCAGCAGTGTGCCCCAGTGGGGCAAGAAAACCAATGGTATCCTGGGGTGCATTGGGAAGAACATTGGCAGCCAGTCAAAAGAGGTGGTTGAGCCCCTCTACTCAGCCCCAGTTGAGGCCACATCTGGAGTGCTGTGTCCAGTTCTGGGCTCCTCAGGACAAGATAGATGAGGAGCTCCTGGAGTGGGTCCAATGGAGGCTACAAAGATAAATAAATTGAAATACTGGAGCATCTCTCTTATGAGAATAGGCTGAGGCAGCTGGGCCTGTTCAGCCACGAGAAGAGACAACTGAGTGGGGACATTATAAACATCTATCAGTATATGAAGGGAGGGTGTCAGGAGGATGGAACCAGGCTCTTCTTGGTGGCACCAACAGGACAAGGACAAGAGGCAACAGGCAGAAACTGATGCACAGGAAGTTCCACATGAATGTGAGGAAGAACTTCTTTATTGTGCAAGTGGCTGAACACAGGAAGAAATTTCCCAGAGAGGTTGTGGAGTCTCCCACAGTGGGGATATTTGAGATCCATCTGAATGCAATCCTGTGCCACGTGCTCTAGGATGTCCCTGCTTGAGCAGGGAGGTTGGACCAGATGACCCACTGTGGTCCCTTCCAACCCATTCTCTGATTCTGTCACTTTGTGAAATCACATGAATGTTGTCAAAAGAGGGATGATTTCATGAAGTCATCCTTGCTCAGTTTTAATCTGTTGCTATATCTGTTGCTATTGTCCACTAGTTGTTGAAAAGCTTTCAATTCACCTTCACCTGAGTACTTGACAACTAACTGGCAAACTAACTGTATTTGAGCTTCAAGTGACTAAAACACTTAGGAGAATTGTACTATATAAATTTTGGTTGATATAAAATTGTGAAAGGAGTTTCTGAGGTGATAAAGAATCTTTTAACTTTTGTATGCTGTGTGTGAACAAAGGCTACTAAAGGCCATAGAAAGAATCTTTTCTGGCAAGTTATTTTTAGATAAAGGTGGACAGCAGATTTCAAACTGAGACTGTAAAATTTGTTTTACTATACTCTAAGCATTTCATACCATTTCTATATTTCTAAAAATGTCTATTTTCATGCAGCTCTCTATATAAAGACATATATGCAGCTAATTTACATACATGTATGCAGGTAATCCCAAGAAATTCATGGGTTTTGCATGACAGTGTACATTATTAGAAAAGCTAATTACAATCCAAAAATTTATTTGAAACCAGAGAAACCACTGTTGTAAAGGAAGTTAAAGATAAGTGATGGCAGTAGTATATATGTATATATATGAATACATGTATATCTATGTGATATTTACAAAGTACTGACTTCTACTACTAAATGAACACTAGATACTTTATAAATTTTTTTCCAAAATGGATGGTAAGGGTGTGATGGCATTGGTAGAGATGATTGTCCCATTTAAGAATGTTTTCCAGAAATAACACTGCTGTGATTGTCAGACCCACTTGGTGAGGTACAGATAGGATACAACTCAGTTTGTCTACCTTCAGCAGCCTAGGAGATGGCTGCATATTCCAACCTAAGGGGTGACTATCCTCTGTGGTGAACATCTTCAGAAGGCAGCTGACACCCCCTTTCTCAGATAGCTAGGGAATTACCCTTCTGGAAGTGGTTCTTCCATTGACTACAGGAAAAGCTTAGATTTATGCAAACAAGACAAAATTTTCATATATAAAATCACATGAAATATCATCATCTGACATATGTTTTCCAAAAATAATATAGTTGTCATAAGTAATAGTTTATTAGTAGCCTCATTTAAAGCAGAAGGGTGATCCAGGTGTTCCAAGTACAGAGGTATCTAAATATTCTGCTGGACCTTGGTTAAAATCTGCATGTTGTGAGCATCTTTTCTCTTTCAGTTGCTGAAGTTTGCCAACTCCAGACTGCTTTCAGTAGCTGCCATCCTTAGTTTGCCTGGCTGAGCTGCTGTTGAGATTGCTTTCTAGGCTATTAAAATTAAAATGAGCCAGCATAAACCATTGAAATAATAGATCATTTCTGCTTGCCTGCTTTGCTAACCAAGTCACTTTGAAATAAATTAGGGAGTGATCACACAAGTAATTTAACCAGTGGATCTGGCAAGGCAGAGTTCTCTGGCAAGAGCATGGCAACAAACAGTTGGGGGTTGGCAGGGGTTGGTAATCTCTTCAGCTGGTCCTGTGGGAGCAGTAATGCAGAAACAATTACACAAAGCTCCCAACTGTATCTTCTTTTGAGGACCATCGTTTGTTTTCATCCAATAGTCTTCACTCTCCTCATTTACCACTGGAAATAATGCTATGGTTTCCTATTACTCATGTAAATATAGGCAAAAGAAAGAACTTCATATTCTAAGTAAATAAACCTTGCAGGATATGACCCATTTAGACCCACTTGTATTAAGAGTATGCAACTCTAAATCATAAGGAAACAAGTTTGCAGTTTACGGATTGAACTTTTTCTGATGTTTTCTATAGAAAAGGAATGCCTCAGAAATTCAAAATAGTGAGATACTATAGGGGAACTCCTGGAGTTGACATAGACTCAGAAAAAGAAAATAAAAACAAAAAAGGGAACTCTTTACTAACGTTGTTTTTTTTTTGGCGAAGTCATCTTGGAAGTCACTGGGAAAAATAATAAAAAAGATGTACCTTTTTAATTCCTGAGAGATTAAATGTTTAAATACTGACATTTATTCATTAGATTGTGTGTTAAGAAGTCCATTGCTGGGAAACTTGTTCAAAAAAGAAAATTTCTACAGTTCCTATGTTGGTAAGGTAGCTATTTGACATTACTCTTTTTCTTGAAGGAATCTATTTCTTAGACACAAGACAGATATTCTGCTGTTCAGCTCTCTTCTGCCCTTCCAAGTGTCATCCTGTCTTGCTGCTTTATGAACTACATAAATTTGATCTTTATGTAACTTGGTAATTTATAAAGTTTGTGGCTTAAACAATTTTTCTTTAAAATATGTTTGCTCAGATTTTAAAGCTCATAGCATATCATCTACCAGTTAAGTTTTGCATGTGTAGCTTTTTGCATTTTAGATAATTCACTTTGTTTTATATAACTGCAGCACTGAATTTTTAAATAGCATTTCAATATACTGTCAAGATTTATACTTTTTAATGAACAAGTATATTTGCCAGTGTACAAAATCTGTTAATTATTACTTCATTAGATGTTTTTACAAAATGATTGAAATTTTCAGATATTTTGTATAAATTATCTGGAAAATCTCTAAAAGGAATTCTACTTAACACAGTTGTGAAACCATTTTAGGAGGCTAAATCACTACCACACTTGCAAGGTCCTTACTTTTTTCTATCATATATTAGAATTATTCTCATGATTTTATCGAATTGCACAACAAATGTGAGCCATCGATTTGTTCAAACTAGTACTAGTTACTTTTGGCTAAATGTTTTTAGTTTGTTTAGTGAAGAGAGTTCATAAAATTTTTTACTATTCTTCTATGATATAAATTTTGCACCATTTCTAATTAAATGTGAGCAATCAGAATGCCACACTCTTTTCTCACTGTGGTGACTAGTCTTTGCTAGTAATTGAATGGTAGCCTTAAACAAGGTGAGGTCATGAAGCTTATTTATCTGACACCATGAATTCTATGCCTATGTAAGAGGGAAAAAGGATGTTTTTTTGCCCTCAGGGTATTAGTCATGGTCCATAGGTTCGTGGGAAAAATGTAGGAAGTCTCAAAAGTTTGTTCCTATTATTTCAAATTTTCTTAGACTCTATTTGAATCCCAAAGTGAATTTTCTATTATTCCTTTGAAGGGTGCATAGGAGGGTACCAACAGTCTTTGAGGAGCAACACCTGCAGTTGCATTCAAAGGCATGACTTTTCCAAGCAGTTTCTGAGCTGCCTGGTATTGTCCCAGGAAGGATAAAGGCCTAGGTTTTTTACCTGACTGGCAGAACATTCCACCACCAATAGAACTCTAAACATTGTTTTAGAAGTAATGAGTCCTGCTGGTTTCATCCTGCAAGACCTTGAAATCCCACAG
>WAAG01073290.1:294-29273 GCA_013390105.1 Tichodroma muraria
GAAAGTACCCTACCCTTTTAACTATAGGTGGAGACTGATATGCAACTCTGCTGACATGCAACATTTGAGCTTCCATATTTAGAAGAGCAAAAGACTAAATGTTGCAATAAAACCAGATTTAATTATTACTCTTTTTTTATTATAGCAACTCTTTCTTATTTTTTTTAATGAACCTGGCTTTTTATTAGTACTGCTGAGAGACTTTGTTTTCAGACGAGTTTTTATCTTATGTCTCCAGCTTTAAAATATGACTTCCTGGTAATCTTGCTGCTCACTTCATTCACCTTTGTCCATAACAGAGGGGAAAATGTAGCACTTCCCTTGGAACTCCCTTCATAGCTGTCATGTAACCTTCAGTTAAGCCATATTTCAGTTCTCTCTGAATATCATTTTTCTCAATGGCGAAAAGTGAATAGGCTTTACTTTCAAAGTCAACATTATCTCTGCTCAACAGTAACAACATACTATAGATTTTATAGTGATTTTCATATGTAGATTTGAAACTGCTTTGGCACAAAGAACAGCCATACACAGAAGTTAAGACTGAGATTTTCTAATTTTACTCCACCCCCAGCCCGCCAGAGCCTGACAGCCAAGATGCACAACCCTGAGTGGCTCCTTTGCTGTGAGTCAGCATCAATGTCTTCCACTGGAGCTACTTTGCTCTGCTACAGGTCTGCCTTAGATCTGAATGATTCCTAGCAAGATCAGTCACCATACACCTTACATCCTTCAATATATGCTTTCACATGTTAGGAAAATTAAAAAATATTACAAACCAGAACTGTATTTTAAACGTAGTAAATAAGAAGAGGAACACAGTGGTTTACAAAAAAACCCAACAAAAAGCTAAGTTCAAACTACTTAGAATTATGCAAAATCACTGTAATCCTTATCATCCCCTATTGCTATAGGAAGCCTCCTCACTGAAAATGTGACTGCATGGGAAGAAGTCTCTGGATAATGCTTTAGAGACTCAAGGGTTGCCAAACGCCAGCTCTTGGAGTTCCCTGGGGCTGGGGGTTTAGGTAAGGACTCCACACTTGGATCGAGGCTCAGGATGTGCTTGTTTTCTCTCCTTCAGTGGTGAGTCAGATCAGATCCGATTCGCAGGCTCAGCCTCCTGCTGGGCAGTAAAAACACTGCTCTCCTTTTGGGTATAGTTTCCAGCTCCAAAATAAACACTGAGAGCAGCCAAACTATGGTCAAAAAACATCTAGAATGAGCACACTGGGTTGCAAGGGGGATGTCAAGAGGCTGTCGCTTCAGACAGTGCACCCTGCCGAAACTTCTCACATGACCTTCAGCACACAGACAGGTCTCTGCTCCCGTCAAACCCAGGAGAAATGTTTGTACATTCCAGTTAATTGTGAAGTTTGGCAGCCGAGCAGCAGAAAATAAATGCAAAGCACAAAATCATCGGAGAGCTGTAGAGTGGACTGTAGACTGANTTTGTATGCTTTGTCAGACTTACCGTACAGTCCTGCCCTCTAAAGCTCTTTAAAATAACACACCTTATTGTTGTAACTTGAAAGGTAATTCACAAACCCCTGGGGAAACACTCTTCCTTTGGCACAGGGGCTCTCAAAGATCATCTGTCACTTGGAGCTTCCAGGCTACACCTCCCATCCTGTAAGGCCCCTAGAGCAGGCTCTGCTGTGTTAATGAGAATATCAAGGTAATTGCATTGCAAAAGCCAAATGTCTTGTTTTGAACTATGTTTTCTCTCAGGTGAGTATCCAGATGAGATACTCAGTCCCATGAGAGTTTGTTCCCAGCACAGCTCTCAGGCTTCACTGAAAGCACAGTCTTTGGTCCTGGTACACAGAGTAGATGCCTTTTTTGTGTCCACAGACCACAGAGAACTTAGTGATTTCTTTAACAGTGAAGGAGAGTTGACATGTAAACCACAACGGGCTGCTTGTTTTTGAATGAATGCTCCATGGACTTAATCAGACTCTGGGTTTGTCCGTAACAAGTTCAATAGTTGCTATTTGCACTTAGATCCTCAGCTTCATTAAATGTAAAAGTTTCAGCTTTTGCCAGCAGTTAGTTGCATCTAGATCTATAAAAGGCTGTTCTGTCTCTCTAAGATGAGACATAAAACTGAGGCCTCGACCATCTGTGGTCATTAAGGATCCCATGGCATGCTTCAAAAGGTGAAGATGGTAGCTTTCATCTCAGGACCAAATTCTGTTCTGAGTAACTAAATTCCTTCAAATCTAAAATTCACCTCCAGCTTTTAATATAAGGTACTGTGTTTTCTTAAGTGTTCATAATAGAGTGATGGACTGCTAGCTGATGGCCACGTTCTATCCCAGAAATTACAGTATTATAGCAGTGGATTAAATGAAATGTGCAGATATGCATGCTCGTCCTGTTGATCACAACATGACACAGAGCAAGCCTGTCTCAGCACAATAGCATACTCACACACATGAAAGCACATAGCCGAGAATTACAAGGTTTTAATTTTTACTTACTTACAAAATTAAAAATCTAGTATCTTACAGATCCTGAGCCCTTGCTGATCAATAGAGAAGCAAATCCCACTGGAAAAGAGATAAGGTTGGCTGCAAAGGGAGAGTCATTCCTCCCATGTCTGGAAGCTAAACACAGTATGTAAAACCAGAATAAATTATCTACTATTACCTCGGTGAAGTGTTTTTAATTTATTGCCCTGCTGGATGCATGTGGTGGAACATATACCTGAGAAAAGTAAGGACTGTATTTATCTTGAATGTGCTTTGTGTCCCATAATGCAATACATTGCACGTTTAACATCCTGCCATAATGTGTTGGTTGACATTTTTTGGAATTCTGCTAGGAAGGGAATACATTTATCCCCATGATACCTGCAATTCCAAGTGAGTGAACTCACCTGTCTGATATGTGTGTCATTGCTGAGGTCCTGTTCTGAGAAGAGCCAAAAGATTGTATTACCTGTTTATTTCAGAACATGTTGCAAGTACTCAGGACTTCAGTCATTTTAGCTCTACATATCCTTTGTCTGTGGGTGGAGGACCCCTGAAACAGAAGGTAAGCCCATGGAAAAATGGAGATTCATTTGATTAAATATGATACAATTATTTGCAGTTACATTTATTTTAAACTTAGAAAGGTAGAATGGAAGATGGACTAATTGTAGCAGTGCATGCTGAACATTGCTTAGAGTACAGACCTTTTAAAAATAAACCACCTTACTAAAGCTGAGAAGTTACTGCCTGCTCTTCTGTCTGCTGTTGTGGAGAGTGGAACTGTAGGTCTAACCATTGGAAACAATTTTTCTATAAAATTCAGTTATTTGTAATACAATAATCCTTCATATGGGCTATAAACTTACTTTTGGTTGCCCTCTCTTCCAAGCTACAAGATTGAAGTGAAACTTGGCAATGTTCTGTTTGTTGAAATGAAAGACCCAAGGTCAGATTCTGATCTCTCATTGGGCTTACACCTGTCAACTGACTTAGATGGTGTAAATTTTTACTTACTCCAGTATAAGCGATGACAGAATCAGACCCTGCATATGCTTTTTATCTAAAGCTGTGTTCCAGATGTGTTTATGTAGCCTGGTTTCAATAAAATGTGTGCATTTTAAGATGTAAATGGATTTTTCTTTAATTATGACCATATGGACTGTTATTAAATTTTCATTTTAAAAGTGCAGATACAGCTAGCCCTGCCATAATGGGTTCACTTGACCAGTGCAGCTTTCACATAGCACCCAAGCAAATGCAAGACTCTTAAAGCTGGGAAAGACAGGGAAATACATGAGATGACATCAAAGTGTGTGTGTAAAACCGTGACTTCTTGGTTTTCCTGATATTAGAGTGCCACACCCCTTTGAGGTATTTGCATCTCCTCTATTCCAGGTGAGGAATAATTAAATGCAAAGATGGTTCAGCACATAACTTCAAGCTGAGATATCACCACTACTGGGCTCTTTTTTGTCCACCTTTGCTGCAAGTCAGCAGCCCTGCTCAGCACTCAGCTTCTTTACAGGTTCAGGCTGTGACTGGATGCCTTGAATCCAATAAGCCCTCAAATCCAGACTTACACGGTTGGATTGGTGTGTTAGAAGAATCTGTGCCCATCTGGGGCAGGGGGCTATCCTGGAACGAGCATATTCCTTCCCCCCACTTTCAGCCTCTGTGCTGTGATACCACACTCTGAGGCTCCAGGAAGGAAAGGTCAGCCTGGTGCTGCCCCCAGCCCAGCTTCGTGCTCAACATCAGCAGTGGTGCCCGAGGGGATGAGCCTCCCTGATTCTCAGGCTTGATGGTGCCCATTCCTGAGGGTCCCGGTACCCCCCACAGCCTTTTGTGCATCTCCACACCTAAGGGCTGCATCCCAGCCCAGAATGGGAGACTGATTTTTCCAACAACAGAAAGGTAGGGGCAAGTAAAAAAGTTTTGATTGGTGGATTTCCCATAAAAAAAAAGGAGACGGGTTTGTTAATGAATAAAGATTTAAGATAAAGATGTCAATGCTGGCAGAGTTTTTCATTTAATCTTCCTGAAATGAAGTATTTTCAGTAAGGTAAAAGAATATTCACTTGGAAAACTTCTTTTAATTGCACATCCACAGCTCCATGAAATAGGTGGCTGGTATTGTCATTATGCTTATACTTTTCCTTAGCACATTTTGACATTACTAAATGGAAGGTTTTCCACTACTGTTCCATAAGAATTTTTTATTTTATTGTATTTATGTGGTTATTTTGTTTGTCTATTTGGAATAACTATTTTCAAATGAAATTGAATCTGAAAGTAAATTTTGTCTGCCAAACCTGATAATGCTTTGAAGTTCAGTCATGCTTCTGTGCTGTAAGGATGCTTTCTTCTCTGGACAACTGGAGAACACAGACTGTACTTCTCTCCTACTATCATTACTATTTCCTCACCCTTTAATTTCCTTCTGGATATGTTGGATACTTATGTTTGACTCATGTCTTCTTCGGAATACAGCTGCCAAGTGGTGGGGAAGTTCAGTCATCTCAGACAAATTAAGAATGTTTTTTCTCCTGGATTCAGCTGTTGAGGACTCCTGGGTCATGTTCAGCTGTGTCCCAGTAATGCATGGTAAAAGAAGGATGCTTGCTCAGAACAGCCACAGCAGTCAGAGTATTCCTGTGCTCTCTTGTGGAGGGAAGAATTTGATAAATGGAAAAAAATGTCTATTCCTGGCGGTGGAGAATGGACTCCTTCACTGTAGGGCTCAGGCTTTCACCAGACTTTCCCAGCACTGCAGTCATGCAGGCTTGGTTTGGCTGCACTGTAGTGTGTTATGAAGATGTGAAAAGTGAGCTAGATGGCTGAGCTGCCCCATCTGCATTTTTTTTTTTTTCATTTTAAAATTTAATAAACCCCCATGTGGTTACAATTGAAAAAAAAAATCCATTAATGTTCCCAAAATGCTTCATATCTAAAGCAAAATGTATATTAAGTTCCCATCCCCCATCTCTAGTGAACAATAAGATATACTTTTTCATTGAATCAGTGAAAATCATTAAATAACATACTACATCATCAACCCAAACCATGTACTTTTACTTACTTTTCTAATGACTAACAAATGATGTTAACATATCAATGCCTTTATATGCATCAGGGAAAAAAGGGTGGGGCATGTAAATGTGGAACCTAAACAGAGATTCTTTCATATTTTTATGTATTTTAAATAGGGGTAGGTGTTTCTATCTGGAGACCATATGTTTGGGGTTTTTTCTTTAAAACAGTCAGTATGTGTGTAAAAAAAAAAGTGCTATGGACAGCTACAGTGTGGGCTCTGGAGTTCTGGTGAGGTGATCCAGATATGAAGAGATGTCCAGATGAAAAATCCTTTTCCTTCAGGCACATTTTCCATTATTTGGATCTTGTCTGAACAGCACCAGTTCACAAAGCCCTGGATGTGCTTTCCTTGGAACAGCAGCAGAGAGGAATTCCCATCAAGGGGCTTGTCAGTGTTAGTCTGGCTGATGGTACAGGGGGGAAAGGCTCCTGGGCAGTTTAATGGCACCAGTGCTCTGCATGCAGAGACATCGAGGCTTTGCAGCAGTGCCATGGATGAGTCCTTCAGCTCCAGAAACTGAAGGGCTGGACGCAGGAGGGGTTCTCTGCATCCTCTGCACTATCAGGGTGTTACACATACAGCAGGGCAGTTTTAATTTCACCCAGTCTAGACAGCGATCGGTTTGCTACAGATACGACGTCCCTAGAACAAAATGGCTCTCCCAGCTGCAGAAAAAAATAAGGCAGTCACCTTCGAAGTCATCCTCAAGCCTGCCCCATAAACAGGATGTCTGGATGCACAGTACGTCATCAGGTTCATCTTCCAGCCTGGGGGAGTTTTGTGTCATCACCTCTGCAGTGCGCCTGAACCCTGATGAGGGCTCCTGAGCCTGTGTGTGCCATGGTGCAATGTGCAGGGCTGCTGCCAAAACACAAGACCAGCTGGTTTATTCATTTTACACAGTGCAAGAATGTTATTAAACTGCACCATACAGATAAGTACTAGAAAAATTGCTAGGTTATTTTTTTCACATAAAATTAGCCAATTTGCTGGTGTATGTAATTGTAAAGAATGCAAAGCATCCCATTCAAGTGATTAACCTCTTAGTTAATAAAAGCAACAATTGCATGTGTATAAATAATATAATAAAAGGAACATTCATATCAAAGTAATATAGCTCATACTATCTTGTTTCTCTCCTTAATTAGTAAATAATTCATCAAATTCTGCAATGAATTGTGCTCCCACCCACATTTCTTCATCCAATTATCGTGAAATAGGAAAGCAGAAGCCTTCCTTCTTTGAAAAGGATGTGATAATGAAATTGTTCAATAGCTCTTCTCAGCTCTCTGCTAGTCTAAATTAATACTTTCTTGGGCATACTGTTTCTTTTGTTCATTTCTTCCCTTATTCACTACTTTTTTTCTTTTTAATTGAAGATACCTTCTATGTTAAATGTCATTTTACACTGACATTTTAAAAGAAGTATATTTATCATGCTATATGCTTTGTTTTCAGCAGACACAAATGAAATTAATTCTACGGTACAGATGAATGGCAGTGTTTGCTTGCCAAAGCGATCCTTTCATGCTTCAGATTGTATCACACAAACAAAATTAAAAGAATGTTATAGAATACAAGATAAAAAAGATACATAAGCAAGCATGTATTAAGATCTCAAACACAGAATTCAGACTGTCCTTGAATGAAAGTCATGTTTAAATAAGAGTCTTTGTTAGCTGATCAAATTCTATTTCTTCCATTGGATCTTTGCAGGAATCAATGTCTGAAGGAGTGAACAACTCTCCAGTGTTGTCTTTCAGCTGTTTGCTGTGTGGTCATGTGTTTTATGTATTTCAGAACATACAAATCCTGCTCAGAAGATAGACTTCCTCCCCTCTTTGTGGACACTTTTTTTATGTGGACCTTATGGTACACCTCACTGTAGAACTGGATGGCCTCAAACAGTAAAGGAGAATAATTTCACAACACTGATATGAAATAAAGAAAAACTGTTGTCTTTATGAATGGTGAACTAAGGCCCACAGAAATAAAGATCCAAAGTATTCAAGAATTTCAAGTCCTGAATTCGAGGCACGAAGAATCTGAACTTACAGAACAACCCATGTGCATCTCTTTTATATAAGGTGTGTGCATAGGAGAGTATTATGCATGGACTATACAGAGCACAGCATTTATTTAAAGGACTGCCATTATTAGGGTCCTCAACAGCTCTGAGTGTTCTGATATTTCCAGAGAGACAGCAAAACAAAGGACCCATGAGAACAGCTATCACTGATCCAGGCTGCTGGTGCCTTGCTGGGAGTCCACTGTGATCATGAAAGAGCTCCCATGAGCTTGCGTTGAGTCTCTACCCAGCTCCAACATATCCATGCCCAGGAATCTGGAAACTTTGAGAAAATGCTGTTTGATCTTTGTCTGGACCATGCCTAATGGGAACCAGAGCTTGGGACACAAAGCTCTTAAAATATAACACTTCAGAATCTTGATGCTTCATGTTTTGAAGGGTTTGCATGGTAAATTGCCTCCTTCTGGAAAGATCACACTGTGCCAAATATCAGATCCCTGTTTTGAAGCATAAAGCCTTCAAAAGCCTCAAAGTTAAGACTAACAGAATTTTAAATTTGGGAAGAATGGTGCCCTTGCTGGTTTTGTAAAGTAGATTGGAAAACAGGTGAAAAAAATTGACAAAAAAGATTTTTAAAACCAGTCAGCTTGGGTAGATGTAGATACCTGGTATCAAGAACTTCAGCAAAAATGTCAGGGTAGGAGAAGTTAATAAGCAGGTACTTTTGTTTTAATAGAACTATATAACATGTGAGGCCACTGGCTTTGCTTATTATAGGTCATTATGAAAAGTATATTTAGGGAGCTATATTACTATTTGCTTTATTTTTCCATGTGGGAGGGTAAATTTCACTACAGAAATAAAATTATGAAAAAGTGTAAGCTAGTTTGTGTTGTTGTTGCTTTTTAACCTTTATGTGTAAGCATGATAGTACTTAATGCATTTTAAGTAATACTTGGAGCATTATGAAACAGGTATTTTTTTCAGAAAGTAAAAGCAGAAATCTGCTTCAATTTACCTAGTAGGAATACTCTTACAAGTGAATATTGGTATTCAAACCTCTTCTTAAAGATTCTGAGAATACCATGTTGCATGATTTAAACACAAAAGCTCCTGCAAGGATTAGAAGAGACAGATTGTCCTCTTCACTCTCTCTGTGGTGTTAGCTTTATTTTTTCTTGTTTTAAAAAGAAATCTCTCAGTGTTATGATAGGAAAGAAAATCTGAAAAATATGACCCCCAAGTGTCAGTGGTATCCACCTGAACAAATAGCCATACACCCTGAACTTCCACACTCAGACTGCTGAGTTCAAAGGCTGCTAAATCAGATGCCACTTGTGTAGTTTTTTTTAAAACGAAGTTTTTATTGCTCCTTAAAGCAAAGGTCTCCTCTTACAAAGATCTGTGCTATATACTTTGATTGACTATTCTTGTGGATAAAGTTTAGCTGTAGCACAGAGGTGCTGAAGTGAGGAATTAAAGAGTCAGATGTCCGTGCCTGATGACATGAATCCAGAAGCAGGCACTACAATGAGAGCATATAAATGCACGTTGAGAAAATCAAATGTGTGGTTGATACTGAGGTGTCATTGTGAGGAAAACCAGACTTAGTTTTCCTCTAGCTATGGAGGTGTGGAGCTCTGTTTTGAAGGCATCAACTTCTAACCTATTCTTTTTGTAAAGGCTGTGAGTACTTTTTCCAGTACTGAAGACTGTGTCTCCAGTTCTTCAGCAATTCTGGTGACACAAGCTCTGGTAGATGGTAGAAGATTTTATCCTGTTTTGGTTTTTTTCTGTTGGCTTCAGGCAAAGATTGTTTTCATCACAAAGCAGTGCTCAGTCTCCTGGGACAAAGGCAATGCCAGTTTTCATGATGCTGTGTATTTCTTGTAAGCAGAATCAGGCTTGGAGTGAAGGTGTAGTCCTCAGAACCATCACCTCTGAAAAAATCAGTTACCCCGGCTTCCCCACATGAAGTGAAATAGCACCATTAAAATGAAAGCACACATAAAATGGAAGCTTTCACAATACCAAACGATGTAGTGGAAGACTTGTTACATTGTCTTATTGTAAAAACACAGAACATTAAAGACTGTTTTTTAATAAGCCTATGACTCCTCCCCCCAAATAGTTGGATCTAAAGCCTGATAAATTAAATATTATTCACCAGAACAACGAAAAGCTTCAGTCAAAGGAATTTAAAGATGTGTTAATTAGTCAAAAGAGAGAGCTGATACAGTCTTGTAAATATTATAGGAGAAATCTATTAACTCGAGTGAGTAGATATTAATTGAAAACGTTGTATAAGAGCTACAGAGTTCACAGAAAGTGCCTTTCATTTGCTATTAAAGCCTGTGTATATGCAAATTCAGTAGCTAGCAGATTAGCTTGCACTCTGCTATGTTGCCTGGCTGTGGATAACTGGAAAACATCCTCACAAGTTGACTGCATATCTACCAGCAAAGCTACTACCTGCTGCCTGGGTATGAAGTGCAAAAAAACAGTGAAGGGCTGCTGGGCTTCAGTGGCAGCATAGAGAGGCTCCACTAAACAATGAGGGAAAGTCTTCTGAGACAGATTTCTTTCCCTCTGTCTTCCTCAGGAAAGAGGCTGTGTTAAGATGCTGAAGCCTTGTGCCAGTTTGGCTCCTTTCTAGAGTCTGGTTCACACACGCCCAGGTTTCTTTCCTGTAGGAGCTGGGGCATGAGGGACCTTGTGGGATCATCTGGGCCGAGCACCTGGCTATGGGAGCTCACAAGCCCTCCTGGGTGCTCTTCAGATTAGACTTAGGTGGCTACCAAGTCACCTAAGTGAGAATGAGTGACCTCTTAACCATACTCTTTAACTTAGTTAAGAGAGTAACCTCTTAACTAAGTGAGAGTGGCCTCTTAACCATGCTTGCTTCACCAATGGCATCTCTAGGGAGCTGAAGGTGTCTCTTTTCCCCATCACATCTTTTCCCCATTCACAAAGTGTCTGCTGCCTCTCTTCTGTTCTGAATGACAGTCAGAACAGCCTTTGCCAGTTAAGGGTGAGGAATAAACAAATAGTCAATCACAATCATTAATCCTGAACCTTCCTCTGGCCCACACTGTGGCCCTGTGCCACGGTACCTCCCATTGCCTCTTGTTTCCTTGCCCCTAAACAGCAGGTACTAGCCTTTGCTGTCTTTCAAGGGACTCCCAGAGGCTGACAGACAGCAGGCAGCTCCACAAGAGGCAAGCCCTAGCAGTACGCAGGGAGATGTCTGGATGCCTTTCTGCAGCAAAATTCACTGAGTTTATTTCCTGACAGCCCCTTGCAGACCTGCAGTAACTTGTGAGGGTGTCTGAGTTTGAAGGGCTGCACTCACCTAAACTGCAATGACCGAGTCACCAGGGTGGTGCCTGTGAGGTCTCCATGAAGCCAGGGAAAGGAGAAAATCCTTAGGCAGCCATTCAGACCTCAATGGACCTGAAATGGCTCCTGAAGGAGACACTCTCTGATTCTTATTTCTTGTCTGTACAGAGCCCAAGATACTTGCATTCCTAAATTTGTGGCCTCATGTTAATTAGACTTAATAACAATTCCTCCTTCTCCCCCTTCAGCTGAGACCTCCAATGGCAACTGTGAAGCTCAGGAGTGACCAAACAGTAGTTTCTCTATCTTTTTATAGGAGCAGTAGCAGTCCTAATTGATAGGGCTTTTTTAAACCTCCCAATCTTCCTGCAAAGGCAGAAGCTCCTGCTCCCATTGTGCCCACCAGAATGTGCCTCTGCAGCACAGGGTTTGTTGGTGGCTGGAAACACGTGGCTCTGGCTGCACCAATGGCCATGCTGTGATCATCCCATCTGTGTGTGCACACGTGTTCCTGCAAGTACTTTGGATGCTCTTTGTTTATCAGACTAAACCAAGTGGGTGAAAAGGGAGGGCAATATCACAGCTTTTCCACTCCAGTGACTTCAGTATTAAATTGTGTTTCCTCTACTTTCCCCAGCACTAGATACACGTACCAGGTCTCCAGACAAATCAAATGGCTGAAAAAGCAGTTAAAATCCTGGCTTTAGTGCTGGGGCAGCATCAAATTTCCCCATCTTTGATGGGCCAATCAGTGAGTATGAAGGCTGTGGTCCTCCCAGATCCTGGCCTGGATAGGAGCCAGCATCATCCGTGGTGTAAGTTATAACAATCCCAAACCAGACTGCAGCTGCTCAAATGCCACATTCTTGTAAAGTCACGACCAGCCAAAGACCAGGTCATACATCCATGTATGATCTTAACCCTGAAGCCTCAGAAAAGGTCTGCCTAGATTGTTGTATAGAACTTATTCCACCCAGGAATATAGCCAGTAAGAAGTGGTAGGAAGGTACTCCTTTTTGATGATAACATCCAGCAAGTAAGATCTTCCACAGCCTAAGAGGAAAGCCATAGTGCTTCTAATTCAGAACCAACCTGAGATATGCTTTTGAGCTTGAGGTACCTGTTTGGTGTGCACAGCTTCCTCGTCCAAGGATTCAGCTCCATCAGCCTCCTCCAAACATCAGCCCTTTGCTCTCCATCAGACATGCTGCAGGTGTGAGTATATGACCACATACTTGATGTATTTCTTTCAAATTTCCCAAATTTGGAACAGGGACTACTTGAGCAGATGAATCCAGGGAATGTTGAGAGCACATCTTAGTTATCCTGGAACTGATTCAAACTTCTGAAGAAGCACTAAACTGGGTTACCTCAGATCCAGACCTGGTTTCACAATCACCGACCTTCTTAATATATTCATTCACCATAAAATAGAAAGTGTTACAGTTTGGTACAGTCATAAACACATCATTGCCAATGGAAAATTGTGTTGGCAGTTTCTTTTATACCCAGCCAAATATACAGAAATGGAAAGGTCAGCTATGCAGGCACTGGCTTTACATATGTGCATTAATCACAACACAGTTGCCTTTTGTTATTCATTTCATCTGCTCAATATGTATCAAATTGAATGAGAAGAAAAAGGAACCACAGAAAGACAGAAAATGGAAGCCAGGACAATCTATGAATGGGACTGGTCCTCCCTTTCTGGATCATACACTGGAAAAGATTCAAAACTAGCCAAGTGCAGGGAATGAGAAAAGCAAAGTGAAATCTATCCCATGCCAGCTACAGCTTTTTCTATAAGGCTTTCAGAAGTCTGCTGCAGAGGCACTAGAATAGTTCAGTGGTCTCAGCTTCTTGGTGAACCCCTACAATGGGGATTTTCCCAAGCTAGGTCTGTGTGTTCAGACATTCTGGTATGTTAGCTCTTCTTAAGTATACAGCCATGGTCCTGATGTTAATTAGTAAAAAAAAAATTTCATTAAACAGCATGACACTCACGCACTTTTGGGGGATACCTGCCCTCAGGCAGCACTGCAAACTGTGAGAAAGAGAATACTGAACAATGTCATCAGAAAATTCAGAATATCAATTTGCATTAATGTGTAGATTGAACACTTTTAGTTATGATAGTGTCTGAAAAACAGACAGCATAATGTAAAATGTGGTTAAGAGACTGAGTACAACTTTCATGATTCTAGCCTCCACACTATTCCTCTCACAGATATATAGTAACTGTGTATTTATCCGACAGTGCAGTGCCCAGATACCTTAGGCAAAAGGACTTCCACTGTCAAAGATGCACCACAAAAACTGTCAAGACCTGATTACTCTCTTCCCAGAACAAGAAAGATGAATTCTGTGAAAGAATCACAGAATAGGACACAGCTTCCCCGGGGAACACACAGTAACGAGCATGAGAACTGCAATTAGACTCACGGAGACTGAGCTACCAAAGCCTCCCAGCTAGGCCAACCTCCTTCTTCAGCTTCATGTAGTGTCTCATGGTGTTGAATTGTGGGAGTCCCCATTGCATACACCTAGTTAAACCCTTTTAGTCACAGAAGCTTTGTTCAAGTGAGCAGAGCTCTCTGCTGTGCTATGGCTCCCAAAAACCCTGAGCCAGGGGCCTCCAGGATTGTCCAAAAAAATTACAGTACTGCAAAAGAGAAAAAAGTTTCAATTAATAATTGTAGCTTAAAAACTTACATCCTCAGATGATTAATACAAATTGAATTCTCCATGGTTTATAAAATATATTTCATTATATACATATGAAAAATAAATTGCATAGAATAAGCTGTATAACCAGCCCTGTACCAGAAGGACTTCCCTTTTCTGGTCTTTTAGGCTTACCCAACAAAATGGCTTTGCTGACTGCATAGGTAGTCATTTCACAGGAAAGCTCAGCCATTTGGTATATACTGGATACTGGTAGTGACTCGTAGGAACGTGAAAGAAAAGTGGCAATGAGCTAGAACCTCTTTGGCAAGTAGTTCAATAGACCTTCTTCCTGAAACTGTTCTTGTCTCTTTAAAACTATCCTACAAGAACCCCAGATAAAATATCAAGTCCAGAGTGAATACAAATTGGGCTGTGCAGTTGTACTGGTCTGGTCGAGATCAAATTAGTATGGATTTTCTTTAATCCTTTGATCTATATTGCCATGCAGGGGGGCAAGCGTTTACCATAAGAAACGTGGACTATCATATTAAAGTTTTCTGTGTGCTCTTCATTGGTGTAGTAGCTTCAATTCATTGCAGAGCCCCACAAGAGCTGCACTGATATCAGCCTAACAGGAGGTGCTTAGTGTGTGAGCTACATTTTAGAGTTTCCCTGTGGTGGGATTCCTGCAGCCCCCAAAACAATATTAACTGTATGTACACAAGCAATAACGTGATGCCTCTGCCCTGTTCTCTGTAGGCTGCAATTATCTATATGCTACACTTTGCTAGCCTTCTTTTAGTTAGCATACTTTGTATGCTTTTAAGGGACAGGCTGAATCCTGATTAGATGCTTCCTTGTGTATCATCACAAGCAGGTGTGTAGTAGTTAAGAGTTTCTTGGAGTAACTGATTACTAATTTGATGCAAAATTAAGTAACCATACAAGAAACTACTGTTTCGCTGCAAAAGCATGACTAAATAACAAGGAAGGATTTGGACTTTGCATGCCTCCCTTACCTGCTGCTAACAGAGTGATGTGTCAGAAGCAGGTAGCAGCTCTGTGATGCCAGTACATCTTTATATGCTGTTCACATTCCATTGCAACATGTCACATTTGATATGGCATAATGCAATGTGACTAATTTAATCAGATGTGAAGTGCACTACAGCAATGCATCGAGTCTGAAAATTTGGGGGGGGGGAAAATAAAAAGTTGGAGGAAAAAATAAAGCTTTCTCCAATCCATGGTTGGATTATTTTTCTCAGCTGGAGGGCTTCATTCTCTGAGCTTGGCCTTTTCTATTCTGACCTTCCAGCCAAGGGCATGTGTCAGGAGGCTTGTATTTCCCAAAGGCAGTGACACAGTGTATTAGGTCATATGAGCTGGATCATCAAGCCTTTGTCCACCTCAACTTCTGGGCCACCACTCCTTACCCACCCCCACATCCCCCAGCACTAACTCATGATACTATGCCCTTGCCTTTGACAGGTCGGGAGGGGGAAAAAGCATTTTATTGCTGAACACGTACATAGCAGAGCCCAGAAACGAAACGAGCTTTCTGTGGTCTGGTGCTAGTCACTTAGTAAGTCTGCATTTAATTAGCTACTTCTGAAATATGACAAGGAGAAAACACAAGATTTACCAGTCTGGTTGCATTTCTAACTCAGGGCTCCACATTGTTTTGTTTTGAGGTGATGATTATAAGCATAAATATCAAAACAGCCATGTCCACAGGAAGTTTATCAAGCTTTCAGTACTCTGGGGGAGTGTATCCACCCTCATCCATTCTGGACTATCTCTTAGCCAGGGGGTCTGCAGATGGATAGGCTGCTGTGCACAGACATTAGTAACTCTGCCCTTTCAAACACTGAGTGACAAGTGCCTCAGAAACGACTCTTTCTTTGGTTTAGTACTTTATTTTAGAGCTGCCTCTTCTCTTTGTACATTACAAAGGATATGGAAAGCAGTGCAAATAGTAATTTGCTGCTTCTTCACTATAGGCCTGAGGGTTTTCTTGGGTAAGTGTTGTGGTCCTTAAAGAATTGTGAAAGGGTCTCAGAGGAATTCACAAAGTGCTAGAAGAAGCCTAAGAAACACTTAAGCTAGTGAAAATCTATGAGCTAGTTGAACCTGAGAAAGGGGCTGTACAAGGGTCAGGCAGTCCAGAAGGAAGATTGTATTTTCATAAGATCTGGGAAATAGTGTCACCTGGAAGAGAGGAAGAAGTACCTACTTCAGTTACTGTAGCAGACACTTCCACAGAACAGACTGAAAGAAAATCTTAGAAAAGAGTATGATAAAACATGCTTTTATGTTACAAAGAAGTAAAAAACATTTATTCTGCTCTTGTCCCTGTGCTGAACATACCTCAGCCAAATGAGAGGTTCACCTTTCCTTCTTTGCCTCTTTGCAAAGAAATTTGCATCCACAAAGAAAACTTTGTGATGTTTACTCCTTTAAGACCCAAACATCATAGACAGGCTTTATGGGCTCTCTTCTCTTTTCTTTATGGCTTCTCTTCTCTCTTCATTAGGCCTTGAAAGACTTTGCTGATTACAAACGAGAAGATGCTGTGTTAGCTCCTCCTCTCGTGGTTTGTTTCCTTCTTATAGCCACAGTCCTCTCCCCCTCCCCTATCAGTGGGGTTATCACTGTGCTCCTACCTAGGAATAAGGAGAGGAGGTGCTTTCACAAAGAAGTAGGGCTAAATTGTGAGGTAAGGTCTAGTTATGTCAGGAAAGGTTTGCTGGGGTTGATTTAGCCCCAAGGCTTTCCTTTTGCTTTGCAATGTATGAGGTAAACATGAGCTTTTACAGCTCTTGGACTCTGTTTCCCATTTTCTTGTGAAACCAGTAACTTCATGATAGGTCTCCTGTTTGTTGAACTTTACCCTTAGCTTTAGGTGGACCTTATTCAAATGGCTCAACAGACCAACCCAAGAGCCCTGTGTCCCCCTGGGGAAGAGGATGTTGCAGCAGCCAGCCAAACCCAGAAGCTTGCCAGGCCCCGGCCAGTTAGATCCCGGACAAGAAGGCGTAGACAGACAGCTCCTGCATCCCAAGAAGCAGATGAACCTAGGACCTTTCAAGGTGATGTGAGAAAGAGGTAGTTGTATTGGGTGAGGAGGGGGATGAATACTGCTTAATTGCAGTTGCTATTCCTCATTTGTCTTGTCTGGGTGTGTGTAGGAAATTCTTGAAATAAGGGTTCAAAAGTAAAAGAGCTCTAGGAGACACCCCTATGGCTGTCCTGTTAGCACTTTCAGAGCTGCTGTTTTCTGACCTGCTCAAAATGTTATCTTGTGTCCTTGCTATGGCTCTCTTCTCTAAAACCTCTTTACTTATGAAGAAAACAGGGGAATATCATCTTAGAATACTGATTCTAGAATTTCTTCTTAAATGTGCAGTATATCTGGCTTTGAAACTTAAGGCATCTTTATACAGTGCTTGGAGTTCAGGCTGGTTCCCTATGGTTTGAGTGGAGTTACCTGCCAGTCTCAGCAGTGTTACTCTCCTGCTGTGCAGATCAGCTTTGCAGCTCACCAAAAGCAAATGTCATGTAGGATGTACTGAGTATGTCCATACACAGTGTGACCTGGAGTTAGAGAAGGAGCAGCACAATAATTTCCTACTGGCTCTTATCCTGAGACAGGATAGAAGCCAAAGGCTTCTTTGCAGCAGAACTGCAAGGCAAGGATGCTGCTAGGTGCCTTTGTTATAACAGGTAGGAAGCTAGTTTCCAGACCTTACTGCGAGCTTACATGTGCAGGAAGCTCCCTTCTAAATTGCGGAGGGTTTTTTTTCACATAGACATCCTCTCATGAGGAGGCAATCTTCCTGGCGAGCTTGTACAGAACTCCAAACACCCTCTTACACTTGCTGTTCAGAGTAGTGGGAGTTCCCATAACCTGGGAATAATCAGGTTTGATTGTGTAAAACAAACTCTTTTCAAAGGCCATAGCTGTGCCTTGATAAAGATTGTCTGGGAAGGTTGTGTAGCAATATTTCAGGGCCAAAACTCCCTTTCCTTAGTACTTCTGAGACAATAGAAAGACCACAAAGAAATAGAGACCAAGAACTGGTATATTGGAGGGTGTGGGAGAGGCAGAGGTGATAACAAGAGTCAGAAGTAAATCAAATGAAAGCTCTTGAATGAAAGGCAAAATAAAGTATTGAAGCTCAAGAAAGGTTTGTAGTGAGGTTTTTACCTTCCTTCAGTTTTTGGTGTTTTTTTTTCTCTAGTCTTTTGTTAAAGTTAGCATGCCCAGATGGATTGTAGGACTGTTGCAGTGGTCTGTATGGAGCTGGGAGAGTACTGAAATCCAAGAGCATTGTGGTCATTGTCCCTGGCTTTAGTTCCAGCCTTAGTTAACAAGAAAATGAGGTTTCTCTACCCTTACTGGGAAGACAGGAAAGGCTGTTTTCACATCAGTAGAGGCCAGCAAAATGGAGTGTAGTTAATTTTTAATTCTGACCTTGGAAAAATGACGCTGAGTCTTGTGAGAACTGATTTACTTTCTCAAAGGCTTATGGCGAGGCTGGGGGAAATGGTATGAGAGTCCTTTAAAATATTCAGTGATTAGATGATGTATGGCCAATCAGACACAGGCTTTTTCTTGGCTTTGGATCTTTGTTTTTTTTCTGCTTGATCTAATCTTGTTACTTTCCTCTGCAGTCTACAAATTCAGCAGTCGTGCCCCACCTGTGAGTGCGCACTGCAGTGGTGGAAGCTCTTGGACTCCTGCACTGCCTGATGATGGAAATGTTATGGGAATGATGGCTAGGTCTGCCAGATATTGGGTGAGGCGAGAACCTCCTCGATGCTGGGTCAGAGGCTGTACTTGTGCTTGTTCAGAGACTGAACTAGAAGAAGGTCATCCTTCTAGGAGCCGTATGTTGTCACATGATCTAGGTGAAGATGACAGATCGACCTCTGTGATAAGAGGGGAATTATTTTCAGTGGATGAAGACAATGATGGCAACATTGGGGACACTGGGACAGCCAGCTCTTGGGCTGGTGTTAGAAGTGATGATGGTCCCAGGAGTTTTGCAGAGGAGTATTCACTGGTTCCCTTAAGCAGACGAAAGCAATATTCTGCCCAGACTTTTCATGAGGCAGTAGAAAGATTTTTAAGAGGGTTCTGAGTTTTGGCACATCTGTTTTGAATTTGGGAACCAAATCTGTGGAGATGCAAATGCCTGTCATCATGTGCACAGTTTATTGTGATACAGGCTGAAGCCTGCAGAAAAGCCATGGAGGTTCAAATAGAATAAAGCTCGGTATATTGCTCTTAGATTGACAGACAGCTAGAAAGTTATTTGCATTCCAGTTTTGTCTCCTTGATATGTGTTGCTGCCGTCTTCAGGAGCTTAAAAACCTTTAGTAATCATAAGGCATTAAAAATGGAAAAATTACTTTGAATCTAAGCTAATGTAATGACTTTCTTTTGCAATTTTAAGAGATAGAGGCGAAATACAGCCATATTTCTTTTTATTTCTCAGTAGTAGACTCTCTATTTAATAACTTCTTGAAGGATATTTGAAATGCAAAGCCTTTGTTTATGCCAGTATTTCCTTTCACTAAATGCTTTAATTTACCCTATGGAGGCCTAGAGGGTTTGGTATTTTTTTGTGTGTGTTTTTTCTTTAACTTGATCTAAATCTAAAAATTGTATTCTACTGCATATATTTGATTATTCATATATAAGCAGTTATGTATGATAATGTGAGATAGCTAAAGCACAACCTGCTTAAAAAGTCTCACACCCTTTAGCTGTTTATTTGTCACATGAATTAAAAAATAAAAAAAAAATAAAAATGTGTTCTGAGGACCTTATCAAATTTTTCAGTTCTTTTTTTTGAGATGGTGTTTAGCTGAAAATAATGATCTGTATTTCTCAGCTGAGAAAGTTTGTCTTAGACATTTTTCCCTTATTTAGTTAAGGGCTAGATTTTAGGGGTATATACCTTAGCCTAACAGTAAAATGCTGGTGCATGGTTACTGCAAAACGGCTTTACTTCAGGAACCTGATCCATGAGGATCATTGAAGTCTAACTTCTGGCAGGGACAGGCCCCACAAATCATACTAGGTGCCTGAGAACATTGTCCAAATGCTTCTTGAACTCTGTCAGGTTGGTGCTGTTGACCACTTCCCTGGGGAGCCTGTTCCAGTGCTCAAGCACCTTCTGGGTGAAGAACCTTTTCCTACATCCAACCTAAATGTCCCCTGACACAGCTTCATGCTGTTCCCTCAACTCCTGTTGCTGGTGACCAGAGAGAAGGGCTGTGGACTGCTTTGAGGTTTGCCCTCAGTCAAAGGAAAAAAGACAGTCCATGTTCTGGAGATTCTGCAGACATTTGTGCTTTTATGGAATGTACTGACAAATGAAACACCTAATCTCTAAAGGCTTCTTGACTTTACTTAATATGCCTACAAGCTTAAAATTAGGCATATGCCTACTCTTAAGTCAGTCTTCTCCTTTCATACTAGAGGTTGTATATGTATGAGGTAAACATCACAAGTGTGTTAAGTTACACTGAAGAGAATCAGGCAACTTCTGCTTTATGCAATTGTTCAAATGGAGAAAGGGCTGGGGCTTTAGTCAGAGCAATATGTGGAGTCTGAAAACTAGAGGGGTGGTTTTTTGTTTGTTTTGGTTTGGGAGGTTTTGTTTGGGATTTTTTTCCCTTTTCTAGCCATCTGTTAAAATACTGAAAGATGAATGGTAATTCCATTTGTTTCTGGGAAAGGTGAATGTGACTTGGTCTTTCTTCCCTCTTCATTTGAGCCCTAAATTAAGTCTCATTCCTTTCAGTTATAACTGAGCAGCTTTCTAGACCAAGAAACATAAAATTTTAAGTTTTGTGGGTTTTTTTCTGCATGTGTGGTTTGTTGGTTTGGGTTTTTGTTGTTTTTAAGACTTTAATGAACTACAGTGAGATTTTTTTTTTTCTGTACCTGTTAGTAAGGCATTTGGCAAATCTTCAGGACCACCTGGTGCAGCAGTAGTCAAGCATTTGGTAAAAAAACATTGGGACTACGTAGCATAACAGTAGTTGCTTATTCCTTCTTGATATGTGTGTTATTTTCTACTTGGGTGTTTCCAGAAATACTTGGAGCTTTTGCACTCAGATCCTTTAAGGCCTCTAGACCAAAAATGGAAATTTTTCCCCAGCTGGAGCTAATAGTGTCTTTTATTTGGTCTATGTTACATCAAAACAGTATTGGAAGTATGCATAGCTCAATTCACCTGCAAGCCTGCTCTGTGAAAGTACTGCAGAGTACAATGCAGAATTAGAACTATTGTCTTGTTGTTATAGCTAGCTGAAATACTGTAAGGCATCTACAGACACTTTTAAAATTATGCCCTTGATTATATAAATTTCAAAAAGTAATATGCTCATGAAAGTCAGCCTGGCGATGTTTCATGTAGTTTTTCAAGAGCTTTAGTTTTCAGGCTCGTGAAACGTTTTATTTTTTTTTTAATAAAACAAAACTCCTCATAAATGTCACCAGTAGGTAGTAAGATACCAAGCATTGTAGAGGTGTCAGCTTTTTGACAGCATGATTCAGTATTGTGCATTTTCAATTTGACAACTATTTAGTTTTTCCTTGTGAATCTGAGATCCTGTAAGCATTTTTGTGCATAGTGTCTGTTGTTCACAAATGATTCTGCAGCTGGGGTTTTTATTACATGTTGAGTTAAACACAGGTAGAAAGGTCTGAAAGATCAAGACCTCTGAGGAAAAAATCCTCTCAGAGTAACTTCTGAGGAAAGAAAAGCCTGTGAGGCAATAACTTGAGATATCTTCTAGGAAAAATATATCAAGCAAAGCTGAGGAATAGCTTGGAAAAAAAATAAAAATAAGCTGTGTCTTGAAAAAAATGGGATCAGAGGGGAAAATGTGTTTTTTTTTCTTTGAGAATTTGAGTTCCTGTGCTCGTTTTGCATTTGGCTCACACTAATGTGCCTGTTTGTATATATGAGCGAAGTCAAGGACTTCAGGACCAAAGTCCAGTGCTGAATAGCAGCTCCCATGAGTCCAGAGTTTCTCATGTTGCTTTAAATCATCATTTCCTTCCAGCATGGTGATTATAACGTCTCATCAACTCATTATACGGGCACAGTACTAAAGTGGCAAGATTTACTTCTCTAACTATTCATCCTAGAGAGATTCATAGATAAAACAAAGTAGCACAAAGCTGGCTAGCTCTTAGAATATGAATGCATCAGGGTTCTGTGTATATGCTCTGTCAAGAGGTACATTTTAACTTTTATATCACTACAGCAGGCACCCTTCCTTGATCAAGCCAAAACAACTTGAGTATCTGGATGCCAGAGGACTATTTGCTCTCTCCAAGTATTTTCTTTTACTTTTCTCCATTTGGCTTCTTTTTCTCGGTCTGATGAAGGATCTGTGAGCTCAGGTGTCCCCATGGTGCTTTTTTTATACCTTACCTACATCTGTAGAGGTATCTGTATTTTCTTTAACTAAGAGCTGACAGGAATTGGAAGGTTTGAGAGAGGAGAGCAATCTCGGTGAACTTGGAGACAAGACTAAAATCTCTTGAGCACAGAGGCTGTCTTTTTTCTGCCTTTCCATCATAATTAATTCAGTGGGGCCCTGATCCATGACTGGGGCTCTAAAATAACATAAATTATTGTGACCTGTTGGAGTGAGTTCAGAGGGGACCATGAAGATGATCAGAGGGCTGGAGCACCTCTCCTATGAAGACAAGCTGAGAGTTGGAGTTGTTCAGCCAGTAGAAGAGAAGGCTCTGGCGAGACCTTAAAGCAGGCCTGCAAGAGAGCTGGAGAGGAACTTTTTACAAGGGAAATTGGTAGGATGGGGGAATGGTTTTAAACTGAAAGAGGGCAGGTTTAGATTAGATATTAGGAACAGATTCTTTGTGCAAGAACAAATTCACTGTGAGGGTGCAGAGGCACTGGAACTTGTATCCCAGAGAAGTTGTGGGTGCCCCACAACTGAAGTGTTCAAGGTCAGGTTGGATGGGGCTTTGAGCAACTTGGTCTAGTAGGAGGAGTTCCTGCTCATTGCCATGGGAGTTGGAACTGAATGATCTCTAAGGTTGTTTCCAACCCAAACCACCACTACAAAAAAAAGTAGTGTCCTTTCCCTTCCCCACATTCAGCTGACATGTAGGAAGACAGTTCACAATACTCAAAACTACCGAAAACTACCGATGTTTTTCTGCGCCTTTCTCTATAGTCAGCAGACTTTTTTCACTGCTCTGAGTAAAAAATCAAGACTATCTTCAGTAAAGGATCAGGAGTGGTGTTTCGAGGTTTTTGTCTATTTAAACCAGTCTGTCCATGCCTACTTAGAAAGATCCAAAGAACCTGTGTCAAAGCGTTAGCTGAAGAGCTACAAATAGCATTTTATTCCTTTCTCCCCACCTCCTCCCCCCAACAACTCTATTGTTCTTATAAATCCACAGCATTCCAGCTGCGACTTGACAAGAGCCCTGACAGTCGCAAAATCCAAATCCCAGGAGCAGTGTTCTTGTTCCCCGAATTATTTTACACAGCTAAATTTAATACTTCCCCCCCCCCACTCCTCCACCTTTCACTCCGGCAGATACTTAAGCTGCAAATTAGGGATGCACCGCATCGGCCTTCAAACGCCGCGGACGCTGTCAGGAGGCCGACTCCGTAGTGATGCGGCTTTGGGATCGAGCAGATTAGCGCCTGCGTACAGCGGCACTCGCAAACACGTGCGTGCCCGCAACTGCCGTCCCCGGAGGCGCGAGGCAGCCGTCAGCGCGTGGAGCGCACAGGACGGAGCCACGCGGGCCCCGCCGCCGGCACGCCGGGCCGGAGCAGTCAGACTTTCCAACAACCACTCTCAGTTTGGCGGGGCTGTGATTGGAACCATGTGACAGTTTGAGGCAATGTACCGCAGGCAGCCAATTTATTGCATATGGCAATATGATTAATGGTATCAAATGTTTTTTTATATTAAAAAAAAAAAAATTAAAAAAAATGTCCAAGAGTATTGCAATGGCCAGTTGCACGGAGTCCAAGGCAGTACAAATCTGTTTCATGAATTTAAAGGCAGGCAGATGAGGTTAAATAAGAGGGAGAGAGCCAAGATAATGATTACAAAGTAAGTTTCAAGAAGAAAAGTGTGTAGAATATGCTTACGAGCTACAGCCCCTTTTCTCTCCTGTCTTATGTCCTTAATGGATATAGGCTGGAATAGGTCTCTGAAACTAAACTGTCTCCAGCTTTTAATCTCTCTTCCTGTAATCCGAGTCATCATTAATGGTATCCAACACTTACAGGGTAAACAACAGCAAGTTAAGAGGCTTTTTGCCTCCAAAAAGGACTGTCTTTTTGGTGAAGACTGCTTTGATAATGATTTTGTCTTTTTTTTTTTTTTTAATCAAATATTCTGGTTTAACACACAGATGGTTTGTTTCTATGAAAACAAACAAAAGTGTTAAAGGTACCATTGAGGGAAAAAAAATCAGGAAATTCAAGTATGGAGGTGATGTCTGCAAATTGCAGTATCTTTCTTCCCCAGTCTCTTGCTGTCCATCCTGCTGAGTCAAGTAGTTGTGGCACAGTTTTTGTCTGTGTTGGGTGCCTGGACAGAAGTTGGGCGCAGTTTGGGAGTCTGCACAACATAAAGGCAGTTCCTCAGGGTTGGCCTGCAGAAGGCTGTATTGCTCTGGAGGGTGGGAATGGATGCAGGTTGGCATATGCTGGTTTGCCTCCATGCCACAGAATAGTCCTAAGTCTCAGTTGCCAGTGGTGGCATGGGTAAAGTTTTGAATTGTGCCCATCTAAATTTTTCACACATGCCACCTTTTGTGTGTTTCTCTGGCTAGTTCCTAGGGCTTCATGTTTGTAGGTAGGGCTGTGTCCCCTCCCTGTCCTTGAGAGCAGCTGAGCATCCTGCACGTGATCAGTACCTTACCTGGGCTGTAGAGCAAGTGAGGAATGGGGAAGCTCACCCGGATATAGAGGTGTAAGGTGGGAGCTGCTGCCCCTTAGCAACAGCTCATATACACTCTAGAGCAGCACTGGAAGAGACCTACAGGGGTATCATCTTGTGTTTTTACCCAAGCAGGGCTGTGCTGGCCCCATTTTAACTTGATCTGTATAAAGATTGCCTGACCATTCCTGGCAGTGCTTAGACAGTGCCCCCTTCACTTCCACACAACTGCATGATGACAGTATGTGTTAAGACTTGTGTGTTGGGACACGGGGTGGTTGATGGGATTGCTGCTAAAAACTGCACGTCTATTAGACTTAAATCTCAGTGTCCCATGGAAGAGAAGCCCAATGCCTTTTGCCTAATAACTACAGCAGTTGCAAACTGCTGCCTTCCCCAGGGTAGCTTTGAAGGTGCAGAGCTGCTAGTCCTGAGTGAGCACAGTTACAAATATTTGGCATTGAAGCATGATTTCTTTTGTCTACTCCTTTTCCTCTTTTCTCACTCTGCTGCTATTATGGATGGTAGCACAGACCTTTTGTTAATACCCAAGACTCCTTTGGCAGAGTGCTGTAATACACTGCATGGAGAGCAAGGTATTTATACCTCTCCTGCCTCAGCACAGAGCATATGGCAGGAGGTCCGATATGACCTGCTGCTGCATTCCGTATGGCTTGTGGCCACATGGTTCCTCTTCTCTGTGTGTGTGTTTATTATTGTTGGATAATGCTAAGCTAAGGCTTGTAGTCATGCGGCCTGCCAAGGGGATTTTGAAAGGCTTATTTGGTCTTCAGTCCAGGAAAAGATTTCCTATACTTTGTGCTAAAGGAATAGTATTTGATGTAGATGCTGAGACTTGCCCTTCAGAGGTGCCCAACTCTCTCTGCTGAACATGGAGGAAGCTGACTGCCCTGACCACAGGAACTGCACCCACCCTAAATTCCAAAAGCGGGTGATGCGAATTCTCCCTTCCCACAGGTGCCCCACTGTGCACCTCATGGCCCTCTGAGCTCCTGCTTATGAAAACCAGGCTGGCTGTACGTGCCTTAGCATTTTAACAAGACGTGGAAACCTTTGAACAAATTGCCAGAAAACTTTTAGCAGGGCGAGTGTGCGTGAGCGCTGCCTGCACCAAGTGACCCTCTTAACGCCAGACAGGGAGAGACAAAGTGTGGCACAAAGAACGAGCAAATGAAAGAGCTGGCTTGCAACTCTGATCCTTATGGACTTTTCTTGAGCTCTAGCAACAAAAAGTGTGACTCTTGTGATGAATACAGTCCTACTGTTGTATTCCTACCTTCCAACAATAATTTCAATTGAACCCTACAGCATGTGGAGTCCCTTTGCTTTTTAGGTCATAAAAGCAGTATGTGGAGTAGAGACTTAAAAAATGGACTTTTAAAAGACTCCAATGCCTCAATCTCTCCAAGAATTCGACTGATAAATCTCCTGTGTAAAATGATCACATTTTATAGAGAAGAATCTTTGTTAGACATTCATTAGCAATAACATGTGAGCCAATTTAGGGAATGAAACCTTTCTTCTATATAAAACCCACTGTGGTCACTAAAACTAATGACTTTTTCGGCCTACCACCCTTTAATTCAGTTGTGAAGCACGTGAATTTCCTATATTGCTTAGTTCTCCAACAATTTGTTTATCTTTGAAGAGCAGGTCCCTGACTGTGTGAACTCGGGCACATCCAAAAGGTTAAGTAATAATAAAAAAAGTAGATCAGGGCCATAAATGTGGTTTTTAAAATCATGACAAAGTTCTGACTGTATTGAGGAGGTCTGGAAGAAGAATGGTTAATGGGCTTACTTCTGTTTCAGCTCATCTCCACATGAGGAGCAGCCTGAGCAGGAAAGAATTGAAAATATGACATGAATTTAAGTACTCTGAGGCTGATCTGAACCCATCAAAGCTGGTGCAAAAATTCCACTGGCTTCACTAGCCTTTGGAATACTTAATGCTCATTACCAAAAATAAAAAGAAAGAAGAAGAAGAAAAAAAGGAAAATTAGTTTTTTTTTTTTAGCCACCATGCAAGAAGGAATATTTCAGGTTCAGATGGAGGTTTTTGTGTGTTTTTCTTTAGATACTAGATTTTTGAACAACGAGATAAAAAGATGGTAGAATTAACAAAAAACTCGAACAGGCTGAAAAACATAGAAAGGCATTTTTAAAACAGCTGACAATGGGAAGACTTACTCTTATGTTCAACTAAGGCAAGTAGTAAAGAGGGGAAAGAAGCAATTGGCCTAATAATTGCAAAACAAATTCTGTTCTGCTTTTGACAAAGCTTTATCTGTGTTTCTGAGGGGATGCTAGCTGTAATGTGCCTTGCCTGAAGGGAAGACCAGAGTGTTTCAGGGCTGCCTTTCAGCTGGAATGCCAGGCTTTCCTTACTGTTTAAAGGAAGAATTGGAATCTGCCTGTGTACATCTTGTCCAGATGTGGAGCCAAGGCATGAACTACTGCCTAGCAAGTGCTCTTGGGTCCTAGAGCTTGGGAAAAGACAATGGGTTTCTTAGAGGTCTCACAGATTTATTTTTCCTTGAGGAATACAAAACTTGAAGCCTGTTTTGCTTTTACATAGTCTGCATAAGAATACAAGCATCTCTATAAGGCACAATTCCTTAGTGCCTAATTTGCTTCTATTATATTCTAGACAAATTAAGAACAAGACCATATGGGAATGCACGCAAAAGTGTCAGTGACTGAAAGTCAATTTCCTGGGATTTTAGCTGAAGTTTTAGTTCCCAAGCTGCTTCTAAGACATGAATTAGGTTCCTGAGTCACCCAGGAACTAATGAAAGTGTTCCTTTGAAATGTGATGGGGAGCTCAGACAGAGCAAGAGTGACACACAGTCCTTGGGGCATGACTGCCCAGAGGGAGTGATGGTAAAGTGCCTTTCATGTTAGTTGTAACATTTTTAATGCAACTTATTAAAAAATAACGTTAGCGGCATTGTGCCAAGAGGCGATAGACCCATCTGGATTAAGAGGTTTTAGTGGTGCTGAAGAGTGCATGTAGTGCTTGGAGTGATGAGACCTCAGAAGTGCTCAGGAGTGCACTTTGGTCCCTTAGAAAGGCCTGGTCCAACCTCTCCAGAGCAGTGGCACATTGTAACAGGAGCTGTGGATGTCTCTGCTGACACCCACTGGATGCTCTCCAGGCTGCCCTGGTACGAGGAACCCCTTTTGCTGATTTTCCCAAGCTTGGGAAGTTTGTGTTGAATTTCAACACAAACATGGTTGGCTCATGATCCCTTGATGTCAAGGTACTGTCAGTCTGTAGGCTTTCAGCAGAAGTTTCCTTCTTGTCTGTGTGTTCCTGTGGCCTCCTTTGCGCTGACAGGAGATGGGTGATGAAATTGACTGGCTCCAAGTTAATTCAGCAAGGGGGTGAAAATTGATTTTTATCTAGAACAGTTTCCCAAGCTGGTTCATGTCATGGCTGTGTGGGGCTAATGCTGGCATGAAGGAAGGAGCCAGCCTTTACACCAGGAACTTCCACCTCCACCAGCTTAAATCTGTTGCAGAACTGCAGTGTAGCTAAGACCCAGCAGATGAATTTTGGAATATTTTTCTCTGCTGCAGCAGAAAGACTTTTAATTTACCTACATATTATGACTTCTTCATTGATAAGGAGGAAAGTAAGTAACGAGACAATGTGTACAAAATGAACAGCTTCGCACCATAGCAAGTTGAGTGGCGAATTCTTTCATGAATGCTCACTGTGTGATATTTCTATAGTATAATAGATTCTGGCTGTTCACTCTAATAATTCTGAGCTTCAGGGTAAGATTTTATTTCTCTTTTGAAAGTAATATAATCAGTGGTGCTAGCACAAAATTCCCTGTGTGTTTTTGTGCATCCTTAACACTTCTTGGGATGAAAGTGAAACTTACATTATTTAGAGCAGTTCAAAGAACTAAGTTCCTTCTGTAATGGTGGTTCCTGCTAGAATTCCTTATGAAAAAATATTAACCAAGCTAACTGTACTACAAAGCATCGTAGGTATTCTATGTTTGCAGAAGGAATGGGTCCAAAAAGCTTTAAAAAATGTTAGTTTCTTTGTACAAAAGGCGTATTTTAAAAGTCACCTGAGGACAATGTGGATATTTGTCTATCCAGGAATTTTATTTATACTCTATCTGTGCGAACAAAGCTCCTGGAGATGAGGGCAAAGGGTTTTTGGCAAAGCATGAGGTAGCTTAGGACAATAATGATGCAGGCACTAGCACGTGTTTCGATTGAATTTTTTCTTTGCTTGTTAGTTTAGATTCACTGCTCTGCTGAGAGGATCACAGAGCTTCCCTTCCTTTCCTCTGCTTGCCAGGGGGAGAGGACCACTCCTGCTGCATCCATTCAACTCCCAAGCTCCCAATCATTTTCTTGATTTC
>WAAG01073299.1:765-12864 GCA_013390105.1 Tichodroma muraria
GACACTCAGATAAAGGAATTATTTTCTGCTTTAAGTGGAGGGACCATCCTCATTCTGATGGCAACTTTGCTGCACAGGGCATCTTATGACTGGACTTGCCAGACAGGGAAGACTTTCCCTGCTGCTGTCTCTTGAAGTACTTTTAGAATCTCTCCATATTCTGTAGAATTCCAGCATTAATGCAACATGTAAACCACTGCACAAACCCTGAGAAAATTCACATCCCTAAGTGCTGTCTGTGTGCTTGCTCCCTGCCAGACTTGCTTCACATTCACAACAACATGACCAGAGTGATTAGACCAGAAAGCACTTTGAAGCTAGAAAAGCAAAATCATCCTAAAAAATAACTTGTTAAATAGCAATGAAGGTCTGTTCCTAGCTAAGTAATAGCTAGAAATAGCTGTTTTTAGCAGTGGGGTAATAAACGCAGAGAAAAAAAGAGATGGAAAGCTAGGAGTTTTCTTTCTTACTCTGTCATTGTGTTGTGTTTTACTTCCTGAACTCTGGCAACTGAAATAATTTTGTTGTTTCATTCCTGTAGGCATAGAAATATGTTTTGTTTCACTTTAAAGTTAGAATGAAAAAAAAAACAGAAAAAAGCCCACCTTATGTGGGAATGGAAGCATTTTTTGTGAGTTATTGTCAACTTGTTTTCATTGAACAGTAAGAAGCTAAAGGTGATCCCCTGTTAGAAAAGTAGAATGCATGTATTTCAAAAAATACTTCAGAAACAAAGTGGGTGGTTATTTTGAAATTACTTTAGAATATTCCTATCATTTTCAGTTTCAAGTATTCTCATAGGAGGATAATCTTATACAACCCTAATGTTTCAATACATCATATGAATCTGTGTAAAATTCCCATTGACATAAATACCTGTACTTTGAAAGACTAATTGGTTTTGTTTGGTTTTGGGGTTTTTTGTAAACTAGATTTTCTGGTGGGGTTTGGTTGGTTGGTTTTGGTTTGGGGGAGGGTTGTTTGTTTGTTTCAACCTGCAGATTGAGATCAATCTATACCTAGGTATACATCCCTGGCTTTGTTCCTGATATTCCAGAGTGATCAGAAAATATGTACAGGGAAAAGAGACAGTAAAAATATTCCCATTGCACAGTTGAATTTATTCAAATTGTCATTTCAGTCAGTGCAGTGTCTATAACTCCATCTGATTGGAGGCTTGAAAGACTAATGAGTTTTTTTCACAACATGTTATTCTAAAAGAGATTTTTTTTTTTTATTATCCCACTACATTCTTGAAAGCACAGGCTTTTAATGAAAGCTTGTGCTTGATCAGTGGAGTTTTTTTCACTGTTTTTACATTTGATCTGAATTGTTGCACATTAGCAGATGTCACAGTTCATTGATAGATGGAGAGGAAAAGGCTTTGAAATTCTCTTACAGGGTTTGAAGGCTTGATACACACAACTCCTATTCATTCTTTTCTTTTTAATATTTTCACACATTGATATTAGTTCATGATCCTAAATGAAAAATGTTCAGAGCCTGACAGCCCAATACAAGGTAATCTTCAGTCTTTTTTTCTGGAATAAACATGACCCTTACATTTTAGGCTGTCATTCTTCTTTCAAGCTGCTTCAATCATAATTTGAATCCTTCTTCAGATTCTATTAAAATAATGATTATCGTAATATAGTTACTCTTCAGATACATTGCTGCCTTTGCTAGGATAGTGATCATTTTAAAAAATGCATTTTCTGAATGTGTTTGTATATGTATATAAATCACTTCATTTTTTTGCAGCCTGTGAGAATAAGAAGTGTCCTACCAAGTAAGATGAGTGGTCCATCTAATCCATTTTTTTTGCTACTGACACAATACAATAAAAGAGGTTATTTAGAGGGGGCATGTAAGGCTGCTCTCTGCAGTCTATTCTCTTCATACTCCAGCAGCATCCAGAGTTGTAGAAGGATGTTAAAATGGGCTATTCTACCTTACCCCTTTTAGTATCTGCTTATATATCTGTTGCCCATAAATGTTTCTAATTCATATTTGGAGTAGCTGGTACAGTCTGCCTCCACAGCTACAACAGCAAACTCCTATGAAGAAACACTTTTTTTATCCATTTTACTGCTTAACAATGTCCCAGTTCTAATATTGCAGGGTTTGATAAATAGCAGTTCCACATTCATCTCACCATCTTTGTGATGATTTTAATTTCACTCATATTGTTACACTCCTTTGTGCAGTAGACTTTCTACTCTAGAAGTCCTGCAGACGTTACTGCAACTTACCTTTAGAGTGAACTGGAGTTTACATTACACACGTTTACATCTCATTTCTTTGAGATGAATAAATAAAAAATAGTTTTGAGGGGACTTTAATTCTGTTATTTACTGAATTTGTTCAACAGGGTATGTTTGTAAACTTCATGAACCACGAACAGGTTCTGAGGTTAATTTGTTCCATCTGTTTGGTTGCATTCTCTGCTTGTAATGGCACCAGATGGTTGAAAATTTTATAATGGTAGAAATAGCAAGAGGCTGGTGTAAATTGACTGTTTCCACCTTGTAATTTCTCTCTTGTGATTTGAAGCATGTTACATCTCCTATTTAACCAAGAATGAAACTTTTCTGACTTGGATCCATTCCGTCATCTCTTTAAGTATTTTTCAAAACCATCTTTCCTTCTAGATTTACAAAAGTAGTGGTACCACTTAAGCTATTTCAGTAAATGTCAGAATAGGAACTTGACTGCATTCATGCACATACACATTCCTTTTTCAGTTTATCTTATAGTGCAACACATTCTGCAAATTCCTGATGCACACATCTTTCTTTTTTATGGGCATTCTGCAGAGAAGTAAACTGCCAGGCTATTCTGTAATCATCTTTGATGTTGCAATAAATGCTGTGTTCTTTAAAGCTTTTTAACCTTTAACCAGCTGAAGAACAAATCAAAGAAGCAGTTTTCTAGATAATTTAAAAAGACTATAGACACAGTAGACAAGTTGAAGCCTGTGTTTGCTGTGTATCAAAAGACTTTTCCTCCAAAGGAAGATAGAAATTAATTGAGCAAACAACTCAATTTGGAGACCTCGCCAATAAAATAAATGTGTATTCGAAAGGTGCAGTCATTTCCACATACAAGCGTATTTCTACAGGACTGCTGTTTTCAGTTAACCATGCTTCAGTATGCACTGAAGTTACCCGGTGAACATATGCGCCCCAAAGCCTCCAGACATACACTGATCCAAGCAGCAGGTGCAAATCTGATCTCACAAAAGCTTTGCCCAAATCAGAGGTCAGTGACTGTGGTGATGTCCTCATGGCATCCCTTACTGTGCATGTCCCTGCTCTTTGCTTCAGGGGAAACCTGCTGATCTGTTTTTAAAAGCTACTAACATTTTACTGAGTCTTAGGGGAGATCAGGCTTACTCATTCCAGACCAAAGTTCTCATCTGTAACCTCAAAAGGAGTTGCCATCTCCACAGTAATCTATCTATCCCTCCACTGTCTTTCCCAGAAGCAGCTTGGCTAGTAAGTCATGCAGGGCACCAGCTGTGATTCAGAGAGAAAATCTACTGTACATGAAATTCCTGGGCATCACATTGTGCCAACATTAATTGCCTTCTTTTGAGTGTATAAATTTTAATCACCATTGGTTTAAACTTGTTCATACCTTTGGAAAGAGGTACAGACTGTCGGTGAGAGTAAGAGCTAGCCTGAGCACCGGGGGCTGAGAGTGGCCCAGCACAGGCCACTCTCACCATCTAATGCAGACCTGGCTAGAGGTCCTGGTGTGACAAGCAGAGCTGGCTGCTGGTCAGGATGGGGGGATGAAACAGGGCCAGGCTTCACTTGAGAGCCAGAGCCAGAGGTGCACACCTGCTGCCCTGGACTGGTCCAAAGTGCAGTGTCAAGGGATGTCCCTCCACAGGGAGGACTGGACAGGGCCACTGGGGCCTGGCAGTGCCTTCAGGGCCCTGAACTCTATCATTAGCAGTTCTGGAAGTGCAAGAAGGATATAAGTGCTACATTGGAGCTTGCAGAAGATGGCAGGGCTCAGCTTAGCTGAGGGTCCATTATAGAAGTAGTCTGTCATGGTCATCATCTCTTTGTATCAGTTCATGGGGCAGCACTCTATATTTTGGTCTCTTACCATTTTCTGGATGAATAGGAGAAGATGTCCATATGTTAGTTATTTTGCAGTAGACATATCTATTTGAATTTGTATTAATCATGTTTTATGTTAACTTTGTTAGTCTATATTCATTGTCGTAATTTCATTCTCGCTTTTTGTTGTGTGGTTTTCTCCTGCATGAGATCAAATCAGAGCATGAAACACTGAGTCTGTGGGTGGAATACTGGTATGTACAAGAGGCACAGGAGAGAGCATAGGAAGGTTAAGTTTCCCTCTCTGGCAGCTGCTCACTAGCAGAGCAGGTTATCTGGTTTCTGCTTAGCAACAGAGGCTGTACAGGGATTTGCTCAGAACGTTTACCCAGGGCAGAAGCTCTGTCTGTGAGCTGCTCTTCATACTGACCTCCATCTCCCCATGACAAGGGAATTTTAATGTTGTCATGTTTCCACAGCAAGGTTTCAGGAAGAGCACTGAAAAACTTGAGAAACAATGATATATTACCACTATTTGATGAAACTTTTGTTAACAGTTACCTAGAACAGTGTAGGAATAAAAAGGGTGATGCATGAGGAGACAGAGAGGATAGTTTTGTGTCTGGCCTTGCACTAGCCATGAAGTTAGGCTCTTTTAGCCACTCTCTTCCTAAACGGCCTGATTTGGTGATAGCTTTGTGTTATCCTTGTCTCAACAAAGGTTACACTTCCCAAAGTGTGGATGAGTATCTCTTCTTCCATTGCTGCAGTCAGTGTGCTGAAGCAAGCTGGGCATCAGTAAAAAGTCAAGTATGACATGCAACCCCTGGAGCTTAGTAAAGGGAATAGGTTCCTGAGGCTTCATCAGTGGCTCCAGCATTCATCAAAGGATCAACTCACTCAAGTTAGATGGCAGATACCCTGCAAACACTTTTTCTAAAAATGTTTCTTTGTCTATTTGCTGTGCTATTTCTCCCTGCACATCCTAATTCTATCCCTTCTTGGCATATACCAAGTACTGGTGCAGAGAAGCTTTCCATTTGTGTTACTAAGTGCAGTATCAGCAGAATGTTGGTCTTTCATTTGTCTTATTATGGCATTTTATGACAATTAGTAATAATATATATTTGAGATGAATTTTTCTTTTTAATATGTCCAGTGTAAAAAATTGATCTTGAGTTTGAGGAAATAAGCATCAACATGATAATGTGCCTGTCAGAGTACTATGAGTCAATACCTGTAAGAAAAGAGGTGTCCTGAATAAAAATCTGGAATTAGACATTTCTGAATGGAAACGTCTCTTCACTTACATCAGAAAAGCAACACCTTTATTTTTGCTGTTATAATTATTTTGTTTTGGCTTAGCCAAGTTCCCAAAAAGAAAGTCTTTTTGGTAAAAATAGCAAAACAAACTCTGCTGTTATTTTTTTCATGTAGGCAGAGACACAGTTACTCAATGCTCATGTCTCACTTTAAGGAACTTAAAATCCTCAGGAAGGTTTTGTTAGTACAAATGCAACTACTTTTTCTGTTTAGAACATCATGTTCAAGTAAGCTCCAGGCTTTTAGTTATTTCTGGCATCCAGGGCATAGTTTGTGAACTGATATGACAGTATCTCATATAAATTTTCCATCTGGATGATCACAGTGCAATACAAGTTTCTTGCTGTGTTGTCAAGCTAGAACCAACTGTTGTCACTGGCTGACCTTCATTTTTAAGTACGTGGGAACATTACTGAAACGCTTCACATAATACAGAAGAGCTATTTCTCTGTACTGAGTATCTTTATGTTGCCAAAGACTTCATTCATCTCCTTCTTTTGAAAGGAGCACAGGATTCCCTGTCCTCCCTCATCACAAAAGTTTTTTCTAAAAGTGTAAGTCAATTCCTTAACACTTAATCTCACAAAGGGTCCTGTAGGAGTCAGTGGCCTGGTCTAATGTAGAAAAGTTAGAAAATCAAGTCCTAAAACAAGGCCAGAGAATGTTTTATTGTGCTCTGACTTGTGTAAAATTGCAGAATCCAAAATTCGGTGTTCTTACAGGTGCATCAGTGAATAATCATGAGGGTGTTTTTTCCTTAGTGCAAAGTGTTTGAATTGGTTGTAAGAGTAAGGAGGTATGAGAAGCATGCAAAGAAGCACTCTGATGGAAACACTTTTAGTGACTTGTACAGACTTGAAATTATCAGAATAAAAAGCTCGTACTGTGAAATTGGTAAAAGCCCTCTCTTTAATGCTCATACTTTGTTTTCCTACTTTCATTTGGTTACTCTTTTTCAGGAAAAAAAATTATCTGTGGAGGAAGTGGTCCTTTCACCATCCCTCTTTTTTTACTTAGGTAGAAATAACAATTTAAAACCAGTAAAGAATATCTGGTAACAAATGTTTGTAATACCTAGAGCATCATAAATGGAATATCTAGGCAGTATGTAAAGAAGCTGGCCCTGCTGCAGCGCAGTTTTTCCAACACTCGTTCCCACATTACAGCAAAAGAAGTTTGAAAGCTTTTGGAGAATTCTGGTTTACTCCAGAAATGGTACTGGTTTACTCTGGTTATAGGATAACATAGCAAATGTTTGAATAACTTTTTGCACCTGTTTGCTTTGCCTTCTTTCCCTCTGCATTGTCCAATACTCATGGGCAAGTAGAATTCTGAGCTGGGTAAAGGAGCAGGTTTTCCCAGTGCTAAATTCTGTAACGCATGAAAACTCTTCTTTCACAGTCTGGTGCAATGGCAAGAATTTGTTCTTGCATGAGGAGAGAGCAAATACCTATACATTTATGCTTTCCTTTGTAACAAATTCTGAAAATGTAAACTGAGAAACTTAAATATAAAATGTGCTCATGTATTTCTGGTGTGGTCTGCCCATTTTGGTTCAGTATGCCTGGTTCTGATATATGTGACAAGAAGTCATTTCTCAACAGATAACTTTTGATAGCTTGTATACAAGTAACTCATTGCCAAAGTCATTGTAGATTTCTCCAGGATCACAACTGGCAGTTGCATAAATCTGAGAAGACACTTCTGCCATTCCATCAGCTGATTGCATTCCTAGAAACAGAGCACTATTGCAAGTGTATCATGACTGTGATATAAGAACTTGCCCACTCAGCTGATTGCTTCTGGTTGGGTTTTTTTACTGGATAATTTCTGAGAAACTTGTTGCCGGATGAGTATTTTGTCCTGTCATTTTCATTATCTTCCTTAACTGGGTTCCTTTTCCTCCTGATATCACTGCTGCTGGACCAACTGGTTGCATTCCCTAGCATCTGATATGTTTCCCTGTGTGCTCAAAGACATAAATTAGATGCTCAAACAGCGTAACAAAACAGGAATTGCATAGACAAGGATGGTACCAGAGCCAGCCTAGGAGCTGAGGAGACACCTAGGACATGTGCCATATATATCTAAGCTCCTTGCTAGAATATAAACAGGTTAAAAGTTGTTCTTAGAAGTTCTGAGGTGGCTTCCAAAACTTTGTAGTTAGTTCTGTTTGGAAGACAGTATTTATATTTTTCCTATAAGAATCAGAACAAAGGAATATTAATAGCTGCCTGCACATTTTCTGCATAATGACATTTTACAGGCTTGATATAATTTTCTGCCATGTGCATCAGGCCATTAAATGAGAGGTCTTTAAAATTATCTCAGCAGAACAGTTCTTTTTTCCAAACAACACCAAAAGAAGATGAGATCAAAGAATTTCATAAAAGGCACTTTTCACAGCTTATCTGTCATCAAATGAAGGTATTAGGGAAATGGCCTGAGAAGCTTTTCCTACTTGATACCCCTTTTGAAGTGACTAGAGCTACAGAACATGCCATTTCTGCAGAGGATTCCAGTTGTGTTTCTCCCTTATATGAGAGGAAGGGCACAAGAACCGTGTTACACCAGCTGGGACCCTTCTGGGGTCCTTGCTCTTGGAGCTTGCTTGGGCTTTCAGGGGGCAGGCAGGGAGCACGGTGGCTACCCAGGGAGCGCCCCTTCCCTGAGCTCACCGTGGAGCTCACAGCTACCAGCACTGCAGCTGGGGGCACACTGAAGGGTTTGCCCCAGCTCCCGGAAAAAAACAGTGCCAACACAACAAATATCCGTCCAGGATAATTTGGGGTTGAAGATCTTTCCAAATTTAGAAGTCTTTTTGTTCATTTATAAGGTTAGAAGGTAGGGGTTGAACTGATGAAATGCAAATGCACATTTTTTGTTCAGCGTTGTCATTGCATGCACTTGTCTAATAAATTCCACGTATTACAGTATTAAAAATTTAATCCTGATCTCAACCCCATTTGAGCTAAGGAGAGTCTCACCACTAAGGTCTGTATGTACTGTGTCAGAAAATGAGATATTATGTTGTAGGTGTCACATGCAAAACATTCACATGGGGAGGAGTATCCATCAGTGACCAAGAAGAACCAAAACCAAAATTGTGATTCTTAATTTAAAAGAGGAATGAAATAAAAAAATGAACATTTTTGCTCTCACATATTTTAGGGTCTTAATATGAAATTTTGTCTATTCAGGCAACTTGGAGCTAGAATTTTATGTTGTATTTTCTGTGAGTAAAATGAGAGCTCTATGGAGGAGAGCAGGCTGACAACTCTCCACCTGCTGTTTCTGTGCGACATTGAATTTCTCTAAATTTCATCTTTTTTAAAAAAACAGGATTAATTAAGTTTTGGATAATACTTTCTTTTTACTAGACCTAGTATGAGCCTGATACATCAACTAATCCAATGCATAGTAAATTTGGTCCAGATACTAATCTGACAAAATTCATTATCTGAGAAAACATTAGGAAGACTGTATTCAAGATGAGATGTTCATAAATTGCACAGGGAAAAGGTCTGTTTGAGGGATGTTCATCTATGATTCTGAGCTATATATGATTGCTGGTTGCAGATTCTAGGGTATAGATTTTACTCAGAACCATGCTTTCTCATATTCCAGCATTTATGGTACAGTTGATGACCTGTGCATTTCAGAAGTGATGCCAATGTCAGTGAATTTTGCTTGCCACAGTAATGTGGGATTAGAGCCTTTCAATAATTGAAATACTCAACTAAACTTTTCTAGAAGTATTAGTGCTGGGGTGATAAACAAAGGGCACATTTTCTCACTCTCAATGAATTCAGGGCAGGCTGGCTTCTCTTCACTTTGGACAGTTTTAGAGTGTTGCGGGATATGTCTTTGGAACTGCCAGAAATAAAACTTTCTTCTTGAGTGCAGGTCTGGGTAAAATTTAATGGTCCCTTGAACTTTTTGCAAAAAATAGGTATCCAGAGGTCCTGGATAACATTTCCTGCTTTGAATCATTAACTTGTTATTCCGTGGTTCTGTGACCTACTGGTTGCATGCAGTAAGTCCCTCACCCAAGCCAGCCAATTTATCTCAAGATATATAACACTAGCCACATTTTCCTTGTTGAATAGTACTATGGGATGTGTTATGGGCATGAAAAACATGTTAAGAACCCCACTTTCTTCCAGTATCCATGGATATTCCATAAGGAGATAACATAAAACTCCCATGACAAAAGTGACATACCAGGACTGCTTTATGGCGTACAGAGATCTCAGACAAACATATTGCTTAAAAACCTCTTTCCAGAAACTCACATTATAGCTGAGTAAAGGCAGGTCTTTACAGTAATAAACTGTAAAAAAGGATTTGAGAATCTCCATACTGATTGTGAAAGCATTGTTTGAAAATTAATTGCATTTGATTTGTAGTTTTCTCTGGCCATTCACATGGTATGGTATGGTAGGGTACAGAGGAATTTTTGAGTGTCTCAAGAAAGGCCAGCTATTCTTGAAACCATTCTCAAGGCTTTAGAAGTATTTTTTACCTCACAGGCTTTCAACTAACATAGTACCTGAGGCTTCTACAAACACAATAGAAATATTCTGTAATAAATTTTGTAAAATCAAGAAAAACCAATGACCAGTTCTTTTTTATAAGAAACAAAGATGGAAAACACAGAATAGTTTCTCTAAAGGTATTGTATAACTTCCAGCATGGCTAGGAATTGATACTTTGAGTAAGGTTATAATAAGAATAACACAAATTATTTGCAGCAGTGAAAGAGTTCCCAGTGGTATCTGCTGTAAGTACTGAAACAGACTGCCAGAGGAGGTGAAGGAGTGCTTATCAGTGGTAATTTTTAAGAGGTCAGTTTATTTTCAGTAACTGATACAATTTTTTGACCTGCGAGGCAGAGCATGTTCAAGGAATATCATTCACTACTGGCTTTTGCTGGTGACAAGGGGACTGAGAAAGGAACAGGCATTTCTGGCAGAAATGAGACTCCACTGTAGTGGAATGCAGACAAACCCATTTGGCCTCTGGCAGACCAGATTAGCAGAGGCTCCTGCTTCTAGGTCTTTGTGGGCCAAATTGAGTCCATACAGCAAGGCTGTTCAGGTTCACAGGTTTACATCTCTGGCTTATGGTGTCCAGAGCCTGCCTTGCTGCCCTGAAAAGGTTAGCTCCCTTTAGGTTAGGTACAGCTGATCCTGCCTGTCAGCTGTGGGATAAGCTAGATGACCTTGCAAGACTTCCTTATCCAGTTTTGTGTGGTTCTCTGATTCTCTCTGGTCTCTGTTTTATCTTTGAGGCAATTATTTCAAGGGCAAAAAAAAAGAATTTGAAGTTACTGGGCAAAGCTAAGTAAAACTTATCAACAGAGCCTAACTATTGTAGTACTCACCAGTATATGAGTATATAGTACTCATCAGTATATGGGAGAAATTTGGAGTGTCAGGCTGACAAAAAAACCCTCTAATACAAAGTCTGAACATGTGCATTTTGTGTAAAATGAAAGATGCAGACATCTCATGTGAAATTTAAGATAGCAGTTCCTATGTATAGGTCATTTATTCCAAGAAATATGGGATTCGTAGAAATTGTTCCCTTCTTATTTGGAACTCCTTGAAAGCCCTGGTACAAAACAGGAAAACAACACAATTAGCCCCGAGTATAAACACTGAAATCAGAGACAGATAACGTGTCACAGTGTCCTGTTGGAGATACTGTGAACTTCAAAAAGGAATCACAAGAGCAGCAGAGAGCTTCTTGTTGTTTTCTTTAGTGTTGTACCTGGCTTTTCTCTTGGATTTATATTTGTCCCTCCTAATGCTGGGATTGTGGAAAATGAATCTGCCATCCTGGTTAGTCTTTGTCTCCGGGTGGTGAAGGTTTGTGCATAGTTTTGTGTACAGTATGCCTGTGCAATTTCCATCAGAAGCAGGAAATGTTTATTTAAGTTCTGAGGGGTGGGACAGTTGCTGTAGTTTTAGGCAATTTTAAACAAACTGTTCGAGCATCCTGTTTAAATAGAGTTAAGTAATCACAGTTTTGTATTAGTTGAAGAAGAATTCCATACATGCAAGACATGAATAAAATATCATCTTACAGACCATACCAAGGTGATATATTTACCTGACTTCTTGAGCAATAGAAGTTGTATGTTTGACTTTTGTTTTGCAACCAGTTTAGTGGCTAAACATATTCCATTATGTAACAGTACTCTACTAGAATGTGAACTATTTTATGTTTACATTTCCTGTATTTGATACACATATTGATTTCCTTGATACTTTCAAGGGCCTCTGAAGAAATCAAATTCAAATGCAACTTTCTGAAATTGGGAGAAAAATCTGTATTCATACAAAGAACTTAGTTTAGGGAACTAGTGAGAATCAGGAAGAATTTATTCACAGCTGGTTGTATGAAAACATAAATGAAGGAAAAAATGTTGTTGGAGTAGGCTGCTAAGATTTATCAATTGTGAATTTTGCTTGAGTCCATGTTCACTGCCTTTCCTAAAAGATTTTAAGTATTATAAAAGTTGAACTGGGAGACAAAAAACAGTAGTGAAAAGATTTGTTCTCAGACATGTGCCATGGATGCACATCTCAGTTTTGAAACTGGGAGACAGATTGCATGATTTATTTTTGTTTTGTAATGTTTCAGTAATGAGGCTGTGTTGAACTGCGTATTGGGTCCCCCAGCTGTTACGACTCAT
>WAAG01073313.1:9641-19861 GCA_013390105.1 Tichodroma muraria
GGGCTGGCCGGGGCCCCTCGCCCCCGCGGGCCCGGAGCGGGGCTCGGCTTAGGCACCGACTGCCGCCGAGCAGCCGTCCCCTGACGGGCTTGCTGCCTGCCGTGATTGCTTGGATGAGTCTGCGACATGCCTAATAAGAGACGAGATGGGCCAGGGCGACGAGAGCGACCGCATTGTGATCAACGTGGGAGGGACTAGGCACCAGACTTACCGCAGCACCCTGCGCACCCTGCCCGGCACGCGGCTGGCCTGGATCGCTGAGCCCGATGCCCACAGCCACTTTGACTATGACCCCCGCACGGATGAGTTTTTCTTTGACCGGCACCCGGGCGTCTTCGCCCACATCCTGAATTACTACCGCACTGGCAAGCTGCACTGCCCCGCGGACGTGTGCGGGCCCCTGTATGAGGAGGAGCTGGCCTTCTGGGGCATCGATGAGACCGATGTGGAGCCCTGCTGTTGGATGACCTACCGGCAGCACCGCGACGCCGAAGAGGCTCTGGACAGCTTCGGTGGGGCGCCCCTGGATAGCAGTGCTGAGGACGGAGACATAGATGGCACCGGAGACTCTGGTGATGGTGAAGATGAGCTGGAGATGACAAAACGCCTAGCACTTAGTGACTCCCCAGATGGCAGGTCTGGGGGCTTCTGGAGACGGTGGCAGCCCCGTATCTGGGCGCTCTTTGAGGATCCCTACTCCTCCAGATATGCAAGGGTAAGCTATGCAATCAGCACCCACATCAAAACACTCAAATCTTGCTGTGGTCCCACTTCCTCCCAGCAGCACCAGGTTCCCTGTCAGAGCAGAGCAGCCATCCATGTGTGCAGCCATACAGAAATCATGTGGGGTCTATGGGGATGTAACCTACACTCTCAAGCAAGCAGGCTCCATGCATGAGGAACAAGTAGACACCAAGGCCTGAGCTTGTATACTCAGATGTGGGCCTCCAGAGACCCTTATTTTCTAGTAGGCTCCTAAGACTCCTAGAACAGCTTGGAGCAGGGTCCCAGTCATGGGTCAGAGAGGTCTCCGTTATACCAGGTAATTTCCCTCTGTGCATAGATTTTTACAGTCAGACATCCCCCAGTAAAGAGAAACACCTTGTCTAGCCCTCTTACAAGCTAATGGCTCTCTCCCCTTTACGAGATGGAGAAAGGATTATGGGAGCAAGCAGTCCCAGCAGTACCAGGGGATTTGGAGAGTTTCAGCCTGGACTGGGAAGGGAGTCAGTGCCTTTCTCTTTTCTCATACATACCTAATTAAATATTTATGAACACGCTTCTCTGAAAATGGCTAATTCAGCTGCTCACTCTGTGTCTTTTTCCCTTGTGGGAAATGCAAAGGATTAATCAGAGGAAAGGGTTTCATTCATGTAGAAGGGACACTGTTTGACAGGTTTCTTGCCTGCTACTGAAGGACAGCTCCTCCCCTGCTTGTACCTGCGGTTGTTTTGGAAAAGGAATGCACACTGGTGCAGTTCACAGCATAGGTGTGGATAAAAATGGTCTGAAACAGTCGTCCAACTCCTTTAAGTAGGCACCTCCTCATGCTACAAGGATAATTACATTAATTAGGGCCTCATAGTGCTCCTGAAATCAGAAGTACTGAAAACATTTGCTTCAAGAACAGCAGCAGGATTAACTCCCAAGATAGTCAATTTGATAACTAGGGAAACAGAGGGAAGATAGTGCTTTCATAAAGAAATTGGTTGGCATAGGCTTTACTCTTAAATGTACCTTTGTTACAGCTTAATTGCTGCCAGCCCTCAGTAGGGATGAGTGGTGCTTTGGTGGGGGAGGGTGATCAGTGCTCCTGTGTAGGATCAAAGAAGTGAGATCAGATTAGGGAGAAAATTGGATGGATGGATGGATGGATGGATAGATGGATGGATGGAGGAAAGAGAAGTGGAAATGCAAGGAGCAGGGAGAGGGGATCTGGCCATGTATGAATGGGTGGTGGAATAGCAGCCGCCGGAGACTTGGTCTGAGCAGAGATCTCCAGCAGGGAGACACCAAGTCTGCAAACTGAATGAATGGGGAAAGCTGGAGCAGAGCCTGGAGTTATATCTTGCTGCATTTCTGAAGATTCTTGTTTGCATACCATTTGGAGACTTCCTGCCTGAACAAAAGAGTTCATACTTTAAATTAATTCCTTTGAACAGCATGTAGAATAAAGGAATAATAGAATATTTACCACAAGATGGAAAGATGATGCTGTTACATTGCGGCTTTCAAATCTCTGATTTCTGCCGAGGGAACATGGAAAGGGAAATACAAGGCTGGAAGGTATCCTTCAAAATGCTTGGTTTCTGTTAATCAAGCCCAGTGTTAGCAGGCAATCTGAATAGCAGCTCTCTCTGGTATCCAGGAATCTGTTGGTAAAACACATTTCAAGTGAAAGTTATGTGCTTGTTCAAGATTTTGGGAAGTGGTTCGAAAGCCAAATGGATAATGCTGTCTCAATGAAAAGGATACAGAGGTTAAAACACCCTTTTGCTTGGAGGCATTATGGTATTTTAGGAGAAGGACAAAAATTTATAACCAATATTAGGAGTCTTTGTGATGCACAGGCTGGAATTCTAGAAGTATGTAAATTCTCTAAGATACTTCCATGTAGCAATAGGTGTTTTATAAAATGATTTGGGTTTGTTGGAGGGGGGGTTGAGTGGATGATATACAATTTATTCACAATCACTTGTGCATACCTGTTAGAATTCAACTCCTGATTTACCTCTAACTTGTTCTTTCCTTAAAGGGTTGCTAAAACTAGATAAATATGAGTACACTGAATATTTTGTGGGTTAAATGTGATTGTTTAACTTGTATCTATGGAGATGTAGGCCACATGCATTAATATTTTGCATAAAGGAAGATGGCTTTCCTCACCAACACATGCACACACTGTCCATTAAGAAGACATTATAGGACACTTAACATTTCCTAATAAAAGCCATACGTTATGGATGTAAAAAGAGATGGGAGTTTGATTTATGTTCCTGTAATCTAACACAGACATTGCAAAAAGACCTGAAGCTCACAATACCAAATTTATGGTAAAATAGTTGATAACATCATTAACAAGTGAATGGTATATTAAGGCAATCATTGGTAGAATCAGGCAACAAATCCACTGTTACCACACTTCTAATTGAGTGAGCTACTTTCAGTTACAAAGTGCGATTCAGTTGTGCAAAAATCTAANACTGGGACCTGTATTAAGGGTGGTTATTATACCCCTTTGGTGTTTACATATAGCACCAAAATGCATGTCAACATCTCAATGTAAGGATCAGTTTACATAACCATTATAGTGTTACACTTGAGCAAGTAAAAGGAATAGTCTCTGAATATTAAGATTAAATGAAAATCTACATATCTGTATAAAGCAACATGCTCTGGACTCTGTCTGGTATGCTAGATCAGTGAATGTTTAGGAACTGTCTATGAAAAGCTCAGCGTTTACTCAAATCCAGCCATTCCTAGAGGATTTTGATGGACGCTGCTTGCAAGTACAAGTACATTTGACTGTTTTGCTTCACCTCCATCTGACTCATACTAAATTACTTCTGATCTCATTGTAGACAGACAGGGAACACTGGAAGTGCATTTGTGTATGTCAAGCAAAATCAGCTAACTCTGCAAATTTTGTTTATTTCTTTACTTTGATTAAGCAAAGCTCCTAGTCACTAATCATTTGTCTTTAGGTGCAACAGTCAACAGTTGCTTGTTAAAACAAGGGGCTGATTTTAATGAATTTCAAGTTTTCTCCACACTAATTTCTTAATAATGTAGTTCTTTCTAAAAAGAGGAAGCACTTCAAAAATTGCATCAACTTCTATATCTGTAATAAGAAAAGATGGTTTGTTTCAAATGGCACTCTTAGGCACTGACCTTAGTAAGATAAACAGGTATTACACTTCTTCTTAACCTGAAGAATCCACATTTGGATACCAGAGGCAAAGTCTCGTGCCTGGAGATCTGAACAAAAGATGATGGGAAAGATCCAGGGATCCAGGAGGATGGGTAAAAGCATCTGTCCAGACAGCTAAATAACACTGCACACACCTAAACTAATGTTTCTTTGAAGCTCATTAGAACTGTCTTTTTTGCATCATCGGGCAATTCTGTAAATTTTTTTTTCTAAGTAGGCACAAAGGGGGAAATAGGGTCAACCAGAAAGCTATGCTAAAGCAGCAGAGAGTTACACTGTAGTAGAGTGCCTGCCCTCTGTACTTACTAGACTTCATAAGTAAGGTCTCTCAGTACACAAACGTGAAAAAATATTTTCTTGGCATTATATCTGGTCATGCTGTTCTTCCACTAGTAAAGCTCTCACCGACTTCCTGGGGAGTTTGGCCTGCAGGTATCTAACATATTCATTCCCCTTCCTCCTCCTCCACAGCAGGGTAAGGTTGTGTTTGTGCTAATTCACATTCCTTGGGTTACTCAGTGTTTGGGAAAGAGGAGCTTTCAGCTGAGATTGTATGTTACTGCTCACATTCAAATCGGACAGTTAAGCTTTATTAATGAACTCTCGGGAAAGCTTTTGTAGTCCTTCCAAATAAACATTTTTACTGTTTTTAAATGAAAGCTGGTTAGGGTCCTATGTTAGGGTCCTCAACAGCTTGACTTGTAATCCTGGCATATGCTGTACCGCTTTGATCCGTAAGAGAAAAAGCAAAACTCTCACTCATCCTTCCCTCATGTTTCCCCTTCACATCCTGCAGAAGAATCTGCTTTCCTCAGTGGGTGACTTTTGAAGGACAAGTTTCTGACACTGAGAAGGAGACAGGAAAAAGGATAGTGGTAAAGAGATGAGAAAAAGGTATTCCCCAGGGATTTCTTCCATCTTTCTTTTGTACATTCAAGAGCATTTCAACCTTGCTGTGTTCATTTAAACTGATTTTTCTCTACATAAAGTACAACTCATAGGTATAAAAAGGCTTATGGGATCCTAGTTCCTGAATAACCACACTGTCTTGAGGATTAGAGGCTGGGGTGATTCTGCTCATTCCTTACCCCTGGCCAGCACGGCTTAGCTCAGGAGTTGAGGCAGATATCAAGGAGTGGGAACAGACACTCCACATCCTTCTCAAGGGGAGCTTATTCCACAGATGCGCGATGCGGGACACGCTTGGTGCTCCATAGACAGAGCTCTGGAGACTCCCACCAAGCATGCACACACAGGGACAGAGGGGGTGAGAGCTGCCCCACTCGCTTTCCTCTCCCCTCATCTGGGACAGCTTCGAAGGGGCCCCGGTGGAGCTGCCCTCCCACCTTGAGCCTTTCTGGAAGATGTCTCCTGCAGAGGCATATCTAATCCTGCACTGAAGCTGGCTGCAGGAGTTCTCACCACATACTTTGACAATTAACGAGACAGCCTAATTTTAACTGCACGCTGCATTACAGCTCTAGAAAAATGAGAATCTTTCTACATCAAATGAGGTTTCCCTTGCACTTGTAGTACAATGGAATTACAGACATCTATTAACTACCATTCTATAATTCATTATTAATATAGTTCCTAAAATTCCATTTTATTCCTATTTTCTCACATCAAGGAACATCTTACTGCAAATCCTTATATAACCCACTAGTGAGCATGGTAGTCTTCTCTGCACCCTGACCAAAGAAACCTTTGCAACGCCAGCTAGAAAGTGTTCACTGCTCCAAGTCCCACATCTAGTCCCTATCAAATTGGTCATGGTGGGAGCAGGTACACAAGTAACTCCTGGGAATTGTCTGTCCAAATTCAGAAGTAATAAGTTTTTAAACTAACACACACACACAAAACATTAAAAATATCGGAACAGCCATGCAGAATCATGACTTCACCAGTTTGAGCTGTTCAGAAACACACAGGAATATATGATGTCTGCCCAGAAAATCTTACAATCTCTTTGAAGTCGTGATCTCACAGGGAGATGAGAGAGATGATGTTACCACCTGACAATTCCATGGCTGCCTAGTACAGACTTCGCAGTTTGGGTTCAAGGGCATTTTTTAAAAATCTATTTGCCTATTTCCAATTTTATTTCTATTATTCCAAAACCTTAACAAGGAACAGCCATTTTATTTATTTTTTTTTTATCCCGCTTAATTTTAATGTTTCTAGGTTACAAAATTTACTTCATTTTGCCAAGCCTGTGATTGTATGGATCATTCCATCATATGCATACACATATATATATGCCTTCCCATTGCTGCCACCTCCTACGATGCTGAGTGGGATTTCCATATGAGGAAGGACTTCAAAATTAAACCACCCCAAAATATTTCTGCAGAAGTAACCGTGGTGCCACTGAAATCAATGTAAATTTAGTGGCTAGGTTCAGGAAGATATTTCGTCCCTTCTCTCTTTAATTCGTTCCTATGAACCTTCAATTGTTTTCTTTGCCCTTCTCCTGACATTTGCTATTTTGGTTTTGGTTAGGGCAAAAAAGGCAACAAAATACTGGTAATTCTCTGTTGGTCTATCATGAGACAAAGGATAAAAAGATCAGTGGATCAATTATAATATTTCTATTTTAAAACTGCTCGCAGAAATGTGGTATATTAGACTACACCTAGGAAAACTATTTTTCCATCTTGTTCTTCCCTTCTGCTGTGTGATTTTGCATTTAACAGTATTTGTCTTTCTTATTTTTAAAAATGCGTGTATATTTACGGCAGTAAAGTCTATACATATCTATACATACTGCCTGTCTCTTAACGTAAGGAGAGATGTTAGCAAATCAGCAACAGAGGGCTCAGCCTTACTGTTATTGAAACTCAGCCAAAATTACCACCAACTTCAAGGATAGAAATGAATTTTCCTGCGGTGTGGTTCAGGATACAAATTAATTGCTGTATACTGCTTTTTTTAATAGACACGGTGCATATTTCCATTCCAAAGCACTAAGTGCAATAGATCTTAGCAATTTATTAGGAGCATACATATTCAAATACATGTTTTCATAATCTTTTAAATACATGAGCATCTTTAGCACACTGCATCAAAACACAGAGCTCTAATACTCACAAAGCTCATCATGATCTTATTGGCATTTTTTACTGCGAAGGACTGTAGAATACATCCCCCTTTAAACCACATGACTTCAATTAATGTTCAACTAAATCATATCCAAGCACTGTGTTTTGTAATAAAAAGGGCAAGCAGGGGTATTCAGTTTGAAAAATTGGGCCCTAATTGATAATCAAGTGTGTAATTCTTTCTCATGCAAATACAGATGGCAAAACTGAGTTTCCATTTTGTATAAGCTTGATTCTGTGAAATTTCAGTGCATTCTTGGGGTATAAGACTGGTAGAAAAGCCATTTTGAGATCTTTACAATTGTCTTACAATTAGCTTCTCAGTTACTATATGATGAATTTGATCTGAGGAAAGAACAGTTTAGAAGGCTGACTTGGCTTTCCCTGCTGAATACTGAATTACATAAATATGTGATTCACTCCAAATGGTACACAGAAGCGGTAGGATCGGATGAAATCAGAGAAATCTATGAATCCATGGAGAACCACCTCCTCCCCCTGGAATATAAACCAAATGCTGTCATTTCCAGAATAATTTTTACATCTCTCTCCTGTGCTCACTAAGTAATCAGATTTTGCTATCTTGACTCCTACTCCTGTAGTGATAGCTTACTCCAGGAATATCCCCATTTCCTTCAGGCTGAGAACAAGGTACCACCCAACACGGGTAAAGGTGAAAGGACCAGGCCCTAATTGATTTTAATTTCTTTCTGATAAGATGTATAAAATGTAACAGAGGCGCTAATAAATCATGCAGTAAAAATTATGAATAAATTGCGGGCCAAGGCTTTTTGCAGTGATTGCTTATGATGTAAGACCTTTAATGACAGTAAGTTTAAATTGCATTGTAATGGCCTTTTGTAAATGCAATAAATCTCAGGTTTCAGTGCACTGCAGACAGGCAGCAATGTGTGCGCTGCACATGAGCTACCAACACAGGCACACACTGCTGGCACACACTTACGTAATTATGTTGATACTTCAGGAGCAGCAGTAAATCTCAGCACTGCTAGATTTACTTTGGAAAAATCTTGGGTCAGGACAACTGAGGTGTTGTGACTACAAGAAATAGCTTAAAATATCATGCTGGCTTTTTACTTGAAAATCCAGAAGAGAACATCCCTTTTAAGAAGCAATAAAATGGATTATTTGGTTTTAAATAGAAAAGGCAAAACCTATTGCTACTGAGTCTTATAATTTTCAGAGGCAAATACAAGTTAAAACATACATTTTCATCTGCACAGCCAAACCCATCTTCTTTTCTGAATTTCCTTGATCATCTACCCATTCACAAAAAAACTAAATGTATGCAGGGATACATCAACAGTTACTTAATAACTACTTGTTTCAATTGCCACAGAGTTTCTCTTGCTGCCCACACTTGCCCTCAAGAAACATATTCTTAAATACAGAAAGATCTGGTCAGCTTGGGTTGCTTATCATTTAACACACCTAAGAAATTTAGCTGCAGATTTCCCTTGAAAATTCACTTCAATTCCCCTGTTCTATTTTTCAGTTTGGGCTTCTCACAGTCCTCGTTACACTGAATCAATTGACAGGTATAGGTGCTGGAGGCCAGTTCTGTGATTTATCCAGTTATTAATTATATTTAAACCTTCAGTCAGAATGCTTCAGACTTGATAACAGACTTCAAAACAAAATGAATAGGAAGAAATCTCTAAAATGCTGAGCATCTACAACCTCCAGCAAAAGGGAGGTCATGTCCTAGAGCGGAAAAGGACACAAGCAAGAAGCGAACAGAGCATCACTAAAATCCCACTCCACCTTGTAGGGCCACAGTCCCAACTATCACTGATTTTAGTGGGATCCAAACAGAGACCCATGCACGCCTATTTCAGGTAAAATTTTTCAGGACAAGGACAATTGTGTAATTGCCACAACACGCAATGCAAAAGGGCTTGCCTTCACAGCAGCCTTTGATCTCTACTCTAAAAACACCACAACATGATCTCAGCCACATTGTGCTATTCCCGTTTCCCTTTTTAGCACGGATCTCCCCTTCGCTTCTAGTGTGGAGTTCTGCAAGAAATCTAGTGACAGTACGTCTTAGCACTTCTGGGGAATGTGTCCCGCATAATGCAGAACTGATTTTAACTCAGGGTTTTTCAGTAAAGCACTTGTAAGGACAAACCAAGAACAACCTGACTGTGCTGTGATAGCTCAACCAATACCCAGACTGAGGCAACTGCTGTGGGGTAGCATTTGGTTTTCTGGTTTTGGGGCAGTTTCAGATCAGCTTAGGTTGGAATTTTGCTTAAGTGATATTGAAATATAGTGTTCTGTTGTTCAGTGTTTAGTTGATAGAAGTTCACTGTCTATCCTACCAAGAAGTCCCTGAGGTGCTAGGGATTTTATTAAAATACTTAATGTAAATTTCAAAACTGTATAGATTACTTAAAATGTTAGTTATGCCTAAGCAGCAGGAAATCAATAGTGCAAAAAGTGCATTCGCTGTTCTAAAGAAAGCATCTTTTGGAGAACCTGCTCTACTAAGCAAAGAAGCTCAGTTTTCACTGTGTTAGTGGCACGGACTACAGGCAAATAAAAAGGTTGAAATTCAGTAAGAATTCTATAGTGTCTTCAACTCCAAACCACCAATTTATCTTCATGTCCGTATTTGGACATTCCTTAACTATAGAAATGCCTAAAAACTGTGTATGCAACTGTTCTCAAAGGATGTCTTGGTTGGGACAGCAGGGTAAGCACTTTGTTCTTACTAGGTGATTTTTAACATTCAGTCAGAACATTCCCACATGTCCTCAGACAACTACACAGACCTATGTGGTGGAAATTCACTAGAAAGCAAAAAACAAAGCCCTAAAAAAGCTCCCAGACTTGAGATTTGGACAAATGATTGAAAGCAACTCAATTAATTCAGTTTATGGAGTGAGCATTTGTTAGAAGATCTGACCAAAGCCCTACTTGCTTGCCCATGTTAGCTCTGAAGGATCCTCTCAGGAGGAACATCTGCAGCATGCCAATAGTGCAAAGGCTGGTCACACACATTTAGCTAAACAAATGAACATTTGCAGTGGGCACAAGCACACAAACACCACATTTTATTAGCTCAGTATGGCACATCATTTGCGTGTGCTTCAGCCCCTCTCATTTTCTGCGAATTTTACTGTGTGTGAAATCATAAAGGATGTTTAATCTTAGTATGTCAT
>WAAG01073339.1:3790-20072 GCA_013390105.1 Tichodroma muraria
TGGTGTTAAAGGATCAAATGTTTTCAGGAACACCAAGGTTTCAGTAACCCTTTTTCCTCTATGATATAAAGCAAGTATTTTTGTCTGAAGGGTGTGATAAAGCCCCAGCTATGAAGGATAGTTTTTACCTGTATGTAAAGCTAAGCTTTTACCCATAGGTTGCAGAGTGGTAAGATGCATAACAGCTGACTTTATTTGTTGAAAATGATGATGGTGGGATGAGAGCCTGTGACATAGTTAAGTGTCCTTCATTGTCCCAGTATGTTTATTTTAACATTTTTGTTTCAGTTCGTACTTTCCTAATCTTCATTTTCTTTCTTTTTCTTTTTTTCTTTTTTTTTTTTTTGAACCGCCCCACTGTGGTTTTCTTCACCTTGCAGTATCAGATTTTACAGACATTTTGTTATTTTTCCTAATAATTCCTGACTTCTCCAGAGACTCAGTCTTTGGGCTTGTTCATGTGGCTCAGCAGAGTTCTGCTTTCAGGAAAGATCTATGTTTCTTCTGAAGAGGCAAGATGGTCACTTCAGAGGTTAGTTGGCATAATTGACCACTGGGCAGGGAGGGAACATCTATGACAGGTGGAAATCATAAAGAGCAGCTAGGGAGGACTGTCAGTACCTGATTGTTAAACCCATGCTTGGCGTGAATTGAAAGAAGAGGGGGGTGGAGCCCTACAGAGAACCTTGAAGTCTTTTTTTGGTAGGGATCAGACTTACTATTCTCTTAACCTGTGTAGAGAGGCAGAGCTGGATGTGGTGTGCCCAGGAGTGTAAGTCCCTCAGGCATAGAGGTGAAAGGGGGACAAAGCATCACGCTTGCTTCCAGAGCCAGAAGGACTTCCTGCATGAGAAGAGCCTCTTCTATTGCAGTGTCCTCTCACACCAATCATGGCATGCAGTTTCCTATATTTTACACTTGGTTGGAGACCTCAGAAGTCCTTCTGAGGAAACAAGGCTTTTGAGAAAGGCAGTTGTGATGTGGCCATATTGAAGTGAATGACCTCTGAAGAGCAATTTGCCATTTCGAAGGCTTAGGGTATAAAGCAGGGTTTCTCCCACATACAACAACAAATTTATCTTTTTCTGAATTTTGAGCAGGGCTCTTTTAGTGGGTTTGGATAGCACATAGTGCAGCCATCTCTCCCCAGAGCTTCAGAGTTGGATATAGTCTTATTGACAAGAACAGTAGTTGCTTGTTCGCTGCTGGTTTTAGATTGCATGAAATTTTCTAATAATGCAGAATAATACAGGAACTGATTTATGGCAGGATGCGTGGTTGTAAGGAAGCTCCAAAACTGCACCCAACACCCAAGAAGTATAAACAGCCTGAAAAAGCAGTGTATATATGAATGCTGTGCTTTATTTCAATTTTCAGAATATTCTGGAGTGACATTTAGACTGGATTCCAAAGTTTGGTGGAATGAGCCTTTCTGTTGGTCCTCTAAGTAGCTCATTCTAAATTAAGAAATGGAAAGGCCCCTTAAATTCCTTATGCATGGCCCGGTGCTGTCATTCTGCTGTTGGTGTCCGGGACATGGGATGTCCAAGATGGGAGCAGACGATGCCGCGCGTGGCGGCAGAGCTTTGCGCAGGTGGGCCGGGGCTGACAGGGCTGCTTGCACACAGCTGCGTGGGGCCACGGTGGATTTCTGTGCTCTTGTGGCATTTAAACACTTCCTAGCCCAGGAAGGAGTATATATAGAGGCCTCGGGGGATATAAAAAGCATCAAGGCAAAACTGCCTCCCAAAATACCCCAGAAGATGGAGAGTGCTGACTGCCTCTGGTCTCACCCTCCCTCGTCTCTCGGTCTCTCAGAAGCTGCAGCAACATGTGACAAAAGTATTCAAAAGCACCAGTTCTGCTGGACCACGAGCCCTTGGAGTGTCCACAGCCACAACAGCTGGCAGTGCTGGCAGTCACAGCTCCTGAGGTCCCACTGCCAGGGGCCCCCTCTCTGGGCAGGACCCACCTGGCTCTGGGAGTGCCTGCTCATCCATCAGTGTCTCCTTTGGAGGGCTATGTGTGGTCTTAGCCAACACTCACGTGCCCAGTGGGCTTCTTGAGGAAGAGGAATGCAAGAATTTGGGTACCTTTAAACCATAGTGAGTTTGTAAGGGAAACACTTAACTTGAGATCTGTTCCAGATGCTTCTGTAACTCTGTAATTGCTGTCATGGTGTACAAAGGGAAATGATCTTGGAGCATCCTTCATGAATTAACTGCTGGCTTAGAGCCTCAACAAAATAACTTTGTTTTCAGAACTGTTTTCAAATATTTACTCATACCCCTGTACACAACATACTTCACATTTGACTTCAGTCATGTTGGGGATGGAGAGTCAAATGTTTTTGGTTATCTGTGACAATCTCTCTCTTCTTTTTTTTTTTTCCTGCATGTGAGTGTATTTGTTATAGTCTATGTTTATTTGTAAGCACAGAAAAGCTTGGAACTTGGCTAGATTATTAGACCAAAGATAATTAAGAAAAAAAGCAAAAAGAAAAAGTGGCTGAATATATGTTGGGGACGTGTGTAAATGCTTCAGCAGTCTAAACAAATGGTAACTTTTTTGCCAGATACCGTTTCTCTCATTTTCCTGGAACTGGATTGTTCTGTCTAGGATTCATATTATGCCATTGATATTTTTAGGACATAAAATACTGAGATTAATTCACATTGTCACATAAGTAGAATGTTCAATAGCTTTATTTTTCCTTTCATTAGAATTTTGTTACTTTCTGCACACTGAAAATAGAGTTGTATTTAAAAAGGAGACATTGCCGTGTTTCCGTTCTTAAATGAAGTCTGAAAAGTGAGGACAGGTAAAGGCCCTGTCAAAAAGGAGACAAATCCCATTTTATGCACTGTGTGTACATGGACCAGAATTTTCATTATGCCTTTCCTGCACTGGCAGCCTGGTACTCTCTTTAAGATCTGGGATTTCAAATTGCAAGTAAGAACAGCTGTTGTTCTTTCATTGGAAGTGTCTCATTGTGTTTAATGCTTGTCTTTTTTTCTTTTTTTTTTTCGTAAGCAATTTAGAGAGCACCAGAAAATGCCCATCTGCTCTGCTAGGAGCCTTTGTTGTGATTTTCAATACAGCATAAACAAGGTTGATTTTTAAAGTCTTAAAGAAACGCTAGTAAAATTTCACTTATTGTACCACTGTTAGCAGCAGATCATTTCCCATTCAATCTCTTTTTATCAGCATCATTATGCAAAAGACTGTTTTATTCAGTTCTGGGTACAGCATGGTTAATGTAGTTTGGGTTATTAAGGATAAACTTTTTAATGTTAGGAATCAGGAAATACAGTCTTAATATTTACAGTCTAGCACACTGAATAATCTTGTACTTATGTTTTGAATAGATAAGAGAGCTGGGACTTGGGTTTACAAACAAAGGTCTGAACTACAAAGACAGTTTAATTGTGGTCATTTCAGTAAATTTGTTTAAATCTGCATTTTTCTTCCATACAGTTTCTGTTTTACATGCTGCAGAAATGATTTTTAGTTGCTAAACCTTGTGGAGTTCAAGCTGCAACTGGTCTTAATTACCCCAAGATGATTCTTAGTGAGGGTGTAGTGAGGATGAAAACAAATATGTGCAGTTGACATGCTCCTTGAGCATCATCATTCCAGCCAAGGACGTAGATGCTTGCTGGAAATAGTCCACATGGGCTGAACTGGAGCCTCGTGTTTGAGCAGTCTGGAGGAGGCTTTTCATTTCTTGCTTTGACCATTCACAGAAAGATAATTTTGGACATATGTCCACAAATCTCATTCACAAACTTGAGCAAATGCCATTTAGTAGACTAGATAGACATGTTAGCTCAATGTTGTACCTGAGCTAACAAGCTCTCAGAAGCTCAGATAAGCTTTAGTGCCTACTTTGCCCAGGGGTTCATGGCAGGGACTTTATTTGGAAAAGAGAGCTGGGAGGCATAAATTAAGTTGTGTAAGGCTTCTTAACTTCTTAACAAACTACTTGGTTTGTTAAGAGAACTTAAGAGTTACTTGCAAAATCAAAAAGGATTCAGTAACACCTCTGAGTAGAGTAGCAGCATAACTATGTAATTACATAGTGTTGACATTGCCTTTCAGATGTTTTCCAGATAAGTGAATTACTTTTATTTGCAGTTCTGTCACTGTTGTCTCTGATAAACTTGTGGGCAGCTCCATTCTAGCTCTTGTTACAGAGTCTGGATTTCAAATCTGGTGATTAGGAATTTAGTTTAGCTTACAAATAGCTCTGAGGATGTGAGAATTCTCCTACTGCCCCTCTACCCTGCTCTGGTGAGACCCCACCTGCAGTGCTGCATCCAGCTCTGGGGTCCTCAGCACAGGAAGGGCAGGGAGCTGTTGAGGGATGGAGCACCTCCCCTATGAGGAAAGGCTGAGAGATTTGGGATTGTTCAGCCTGGAGAAGAGAGGGCTTTGGGATGACATAATTGCAGCCTTCCAGTACCTGAAGGGAGCCCACAGCAAAGGTGGAGAGGGACTTTTGACAAGAGAATGAAGTGACAGTTCAAGGGATACTGGCTTCAAGCTGAGAAGAGTAGGTTTGGATTGGATATCAGGGAGAAAATTCTTCCCTGTGAGGGTGGTGAGGCCGTGGCACAGGTTGCCCAGAGAAGCTGCGGCTGCCCCATCCCTGGAAGTGTTCAGAGCCAGGCTGGATGGGGCTTGAAAAACCTGGTCCAAGCAGAGGTGTCCCTGCCCATGGCACAGGGGTTGGAACAAGATAATCTTTAAGGTCCTTTCCAATCCAGTCCTATGATTCTCTGATTCTGTTTCTCCAGTACTGTGACATGCATTTGGTGGAACGCTTGGCATGTTTTCTGCTGGCAAACTGTTGCACTCCACTGCAGTGTGTTGCACTAATGCATGGCTGACATCTATTTGCCTGTCTCACCAGACAGAGCTATGGAGTCACTCCACAATGTATCTTTTGAGATGTTGTAGCTCTTGGGTATGTGCTGCATGCTGGAGTTTAACTGTGCTGGATTATTTTCTTGTGTGGTGAGACCTTTTAAAACATGTCCCTTCCTGTGCAGTGAGTATGTGAAACTCTGCACCTCACTTTGCTGTTTTTCTCTCCCTGAGTACTGGAACATGTTTTTTTACTTTAGAATAAAGGAATAGATTTATTTTTCTCTCTCGAGTTAGCAAAGTAGAACAAATTTGTTTGGAAAGCACTGATAGTTCTGCAATAAAATTATTTGCAGTGAGAGAAGTCCCTGCATGAACACATGGTATCAATAAACCCTGCATGGTTCCAAAACTTGACTTGCTGTATCTCTGCTGTCACTGCATCAGGAGGAAATTACTTATTTCTGCCTCCTGACTTCAAGATGCTTCCTAGGGCTGCAGGGAAAAAAAAAGCAGGGTTTTCTCTTTGCTAAGCAGGAGAATGTTTTTTTTGAGGCAGAGACATGGAACACAATTTGCTAAACGTTTTTTCATGTTAAATCATAAGAGCAGCACTCTGCCCTTCAATGTCCCAGGAAAACCTCACAACCAGTACAGCCCTAATACAGTTTCATTTGAGAGATGAAGAAGTCACTGGAATTTTTGAAGAGGGCAAATAAGTGCTCTGCCACTCTCTGGTAAAAGCACATACTGTAAGTCCCAGAGATACATCTTATTTACAAATTAAAAAGAAAGGAGAAAAGCGTTTCATGGTATATTCCTGTCTGTATAGGAAGAAACAAGTTATAATGATCATTGTTCCTCTAATAGGATTATAGAGTCTTGTCTTTTGAGTATCCAACTTTAACTGTAGTGTGGGCTTGTTATTTCTGAAATAGCTATGAATGATTTTAAGGACCCCATTTTAACCACTATCTGTGTTTTAAAAATGAGGAATAATTGGTTTGCACTGTTTTATTTTGATGGAAAATGTATCCTTTGTGGCCAGCTAAGATGAATTACAGTTTTTTTTGGGGGAAGTTTACTGATAGCATGCTGTTCTCATGGTGTAGCAGCATAATCAGAGCGTTTCTTGTTCTGCAGAAAAAGATTTCGTTTGCGTAAAATTTGGTCAAAGCTGAACTGAACATGTGTGTTTGGCAAGTGAACTTCTCCGTGTTTCAGACATGTGTTGCATTAGGTACAGAAACTAATTCAGCTATATTTCAATGCAGAAAGGGAATGACTGTTTTCTCCTGCTCCCTTTTTCCTCTCTGTTCCACCAGCTCTTCATTTCCACACATTTGCAAAAGCTCATAGGTGAAATTCAAATCTGCTTCTGTGTAGATGAAACAGTAAACTGGGACTTTAAATAATTTTATGCCCTCTAGTTAAACTCTGACAGAAGCCAAGCATAGCAAATCAGTTTGCCCCTCTCTTCCCTTACTGTTCAGCTGTCTGACCCCTTGCTGTTGCATTTGAACCAGAGAAGTGGAATAAATCCCAAATTTTACAAGCCCAGCCTCAGGGACTGGAATGCTTCAGAAGGTCCGTGGAGAAAAATGAGGAGCTTGCCATGAGCGTTTCTGCTGTGCTGTGAAGCTGCTTTTCCCCTGGTGTCTGCAGGCTCCTGTAGTGCATTTGGGATGGCAGTTCAGAGAAAAACCTGCAGCTTCTGATGTAAAATATGGGTACTAGGAAGCTTTAGCCTATAGTTTTACAGTAAAATCAAAGTGTAAGGGCTTGGCTGGTTTAGGCAGTCATTAAATCAAGTAGGCAATTGCTGATTCATCTTAGCAAATAAACATCTAATTAAATCTGATTTTTGGTGAAACAATAGAAAACATTTCCTGTAACTTCCCTTCAAGGATATCATAGCTCAATAAAATTATTGATTTTTGTGAACAAAATGCCTTTTCCCGTGTTTGAAATCTCTGCAGTGCACGTGGCAGCAGACTGACTTGGGGTAGGGGTGTGGGAGGCCTGTCTGTGTCCTCCTGTGTGACCGTGTAGGAGCTGGTGTCTGCCTTGGGTAACACAGCCTGGTGTTTGTGATGAGAGAGTGTTTGGGTGACAGACTCCTCTGGTTAGTGCTGTGGGACTGGGGCTCACTGGTTCGTGCTGGGCTGAGCCCACAGAGTGTTAGTATGGGTGAGGAGGTGATGGCTATGTGCCATCCAGCTGGCTGATGTAATTTCAAGAAAAATGGGACTAGTCAAGAGGGAATCCTACCCAAGCTGCTCTTCTGAAAAGCAAGGAGAGAGATATTGCTTCCCTGCCCCACCTTATGTGTATCTCCATTTCGACGACGCAAACGTGCTCCAAAAGAAGTTTGCTATTTTAGTTCCCTTTAGGCAAACTCACCAGACATGTTTGTGGGCAGCTGCAGGTGTTTATGGTGTGTACAGCTGGTGCTGGTCCACGTCAGTTCAGTTTGGTGTGCCCTGGAGTATCCAGCTCAACCTGGTGTTCCATGGCAGACGTGTCACCAGGACAGGCGGACAGGGGATGAGCCCGTTGCCTTGGTTATCTGCAGCCTCAGGGTTCTGCCTGCTGCTCCCCTCTGCCACCAGCCTGCACTCCTTGGAGGACCCAGCCTTGGGCCCATGCCCAGGCCACTCTCCTCTCCTCATGGTCTGCTGGGTGTATTTCACTGCCAGCTGACAGGACTGAGCTGTGGGATGGGATGTGGCCATGCTTATCAGGCTTGCTGAAACTTAGAGGGAGACTTTATTTTGTAGTCTGGATTGGCAAATGGCACAGTCGTGCTCAGCTGCAGAGATCCTGTTTTGCACTGGTTGAAGGAAAATAAGGCAAGAGCTGGGTCACAGGCTCCTGGTAAAAGGCACTTCTTGTTTTCCATCATATTAATGTGAGCTCTAACAAGATGTTTTAGATGTCGTTGAAATAGGCAGAAAGTCAATGGCTGCATTTTTGGCTTTTCCGTACAGTGCTGGGGAAAGATCACTGTTGGTTTAAAAAAAAAAATTTTTTTTTTTACTTACAGTAAAAGGACATGATCAAAACTGATAAAGCCTCCCTTAGAGTGGGAATGTGTACCATCCTGTGAGAGGGAAAAGGACCAGGCTTTGGTGAGCTGTGAGGCTGTGCAGACTCAGTATTTTGTGAAGAAGCATCGTCCAAACCTCTCTGTAAGGATGCTTTGAAGTTCATTGAAGACATCTTAAATCTTCTTCAGTCTGAGAAAACAAAGATTTTCAGCAAGAGCTTTTTTCTTTCTGTCCAGACTTCAGTTTATGTCTCTGAGACAAGCCTTCTGCTAAACCTGCCATGTATATATGAGCATCAGAGGTTATATTATATCTCCAGTCTACCAGAGAATAAATCTCTCTGGCTTAATGTTAGCCTGTGTACTGAAGAGTTTTAGTCATGAAAAGTGAGTGGCTTTGTCCTCTTCCCCCTCCCTTTTTCTCTGTCCCTTCCCTTCTGTGAATGACGGCTGCTTCTTACAAATCAGATAGGCTGATTTGCACAGCTTTGGGCTTTTTTCTGCATCTAATAATGTCACAGTGGCTCCTGTGAATAACGAAGTGGGGAGGCCTGTGCAGGAGGTACCCTTCTGCTGTGTGTGTTACCACACTGTGTTGTTGATAAAACAGGTTTCTGTGCTCACCAGGAAAATAAAAATGGAGGATATGAATAGCAGTAAAGGCTTTCCATCTGTCTTAGCGCACCTCTTTATCCTGGTGTTTAAATTTGTTCTATTTTTTTTCCATGATTGGCATTTTTGGAAGAGCAGCTGCTTGCCTGTGAAGGTCTATCCTAGCTGATGCTCCATCAATTCAGCTGTTACTTTATTCACTCCAGTGGCAGGCTAATCAACCTTTTCTTTTCAAGTGTGTCAAAGTGCTGAACATGAGACAGTTTGTAATTATGGAAAATGGGAGCACACTTTTTATCCTTAGGGCAATTAAACGATTCTGCACAATGAGCTAATACTATAAATAGTCTCCTACAGTTGTTTTTCCTGAATGGTGAATTTTCCATTGAGCTTCAATGGGTGGGGGAACATATATAGCAAATAGTGATGATTTACAACGTAAAGCCTTAAAGCACTTTATAAAATATGCTTTGACTCTTCCTAGCTCAGGTTGTTAGAATTTTCATACTGAAACAAACTGTAATTCTGATGTTTTTCCACTGCGTGTCATAAGGGAAAGAAATAATTTCTTTGCTGTTACCCTGCTGCTGAGCACTTCTGTGCATTCAGAAAGAGAAGGAAGAAAATTAAGTGATACTCTTAAGTAAACTTGAAGTAATTAAATTACATTTTATGTAAAATTTTTATTAAAAGTGCATGCACAATTTACGTTTTGCTGCTATTCTTTTTAGTCTAGCATGGTATATAGTTTTTTGATAAGCACTGGCCTTTAGCATCCCACCAGCGTGTTTAGCCACATTTGGGCTGAAATGAACTCTGGTACCTGAGCAGTTGAGCCCTGGTACCAGGACTCTGCTTCATAGGAATTGGAACAGTCAGGAAAAGAGGTTTTCCTCATTTCCTTTGAAAGTAGCAAACGAGTTGTCAGCCAGTAGCCAAGATTAAGCAATAGATGTTCTGAAATGGGGATCAAGGATCTCTGAATCAAAGCAACAGCTGGTGAAGAAGTGAATCGACTCTATTAGTGCATGAGAAGAGCAATTGGAGAGAATTTAAAATAGTGTCAACTAGTTACTTTTAATTGAGAATGCTAAGGCAAATGAAAGGACGAATGAAAATGATAGCACAAAGAAGTACCAGTATCTGGCAAACACTGATCCTGTGAGTTTGGCTTAAAGGGAAAAGATGGTAGAAAAGCTGCTCCTGTGAAGTGAATTTCTGACTATGAGTTTTTTATGGCTTTTGTAATTGTGGGTGCAATCTGGAGTGTTCAAGTGGAGCACTTGCTGCTTGTTTCAGGGTGAGCGGGTGGGAACCTCGCTCCGGTCTCTTCCTGACCCCGCCGTACTGTTTAGGCACAGAGGTGCTGTTGAGATGCTGAAAATTGCCAGAGCCCTTTGGAAATCTCCCTTGGAGGGCTATGCTGTTTCCCTTTGTTAAGTTTTTGGGTTAGGACTTTGTGACAGATCTGGCCATCTGGAGCTTGTGGCTGAACAGGCCGTGCTATAAAGAAGCAGAGCCTTCTTACTGAGCTAGGTGTGGGCGGCGTTTCGATTTCAAATTGCTTCTATACTTGAGTCTTAGCTAAAAGAGAGCTCCAGTAAATATTTCTGTGCTTGTTGTGGTAAGAGAATGTCATCTTCCTCCACGAAAACCTAAAAATCAAAGGAGAGCTTATTATAAGGTATGGTAACTGACACTGCTGACACACTCATCAGCTAATTTGAAACACATGGTTTATAGCTGCTTTTTAAACTATTCTAAAATTTTACTTAGGCTCTGTAATTGTGAGGTGGCTCGAAGAGTGGTATGTGGTTTAAATCCATGGTTGCAAATGTTGACTTCACAGAGCCATGTCTCTTCACGTTGCTAAAAGGAAAAGGCTAGGATTCTTTGTTGTCTATAGACCATTAATATGTGTTAAACTGAAATGACCTTGAATGAAATAATTTTTTTTAAACAAATAGGGAATAGCATGAAATTCTGTTTTTTTAATCAGATATCGTTTGAGCTAAAAGGCTCAAAGTTTGTTTTTGTTTGGGTTTTCTGTTACTTTAAAAATAGTTGTTGATAATAGGAAGGACTGTGAGGTGTAATGTGGTGCCATGAAAGTCAACATGACATCTGAATAGGTGTATCTTTTTCTTTGAGATAACGATCTTTGTTCAGACTGACATAAATGTGCTATTGCTCTTTTGCAGTGCCAGAAAGACAAGTCTTAGTTGTTTAAATAGACTTTTGGTTATTCCTTCTCCAACTGGATTGTTGGAACAGTGCTTGAAACATCAGTGGTAGATTTTACAACACTTCTACTGGGTCACTTTTGATAAGTACTTATGCAAAACTTCTTATGAAATGAGTTGACTTATTTTTTCTGTTGTCTGTAGCAGATAACATTTGATACCCTGGTGGAGTATTAGGCTTTGTGGGTTGTGTAGATTGGAGAAAATGACAGGAAATCTCTGACTAGATTGGATTAAACCAGAACTGGATGAAATCCCCCTCTCTCCTCCAACTTCAGAAACCTCATTGAGTATTAGGCTCTCAGTTTTTCTGTGAAGGAAGGAGAAAAAGCATGATTTGGTGTCTTTAACTATGCAGTGCAGACAGAGTTAATAAATACATCAAGCAGTAAAATACATTTTGACAGGGGCTGTTGAGATACTTAAATTCAGTGTATTAGAAAAGATGAATGGGTACTAAGCTGATTAACTTGTAACTCAGTATATCAACAGAGAATGCTTCCTCTCTGCTTGATGCTGATTTCATTTTCCAGTGTGAAACTACTGCCAAGAAAATTGTTTCAAAAGTGAAAAACTAGCTGATGGCCAAGATTGTTTGAAGGACAAGAGGCACAGAATGAACCATCTAGTGGATCTAGAACCATCTAGAATGAACCATCAAATTTGAAAAGCATCTCATGGTCTTATCTTCTTGCTGAAAGACAGTTTGCCTCAGTCAAACCTGTGGAAATCACAGCATTACTGTTAAAGTTTGTCTCATGTGGCCCATGAATGCTCAGTGAAGTTTATTTCTTTCTTCTGCATCCTGTTGCTTTTAATTTTTTCCTTGCAAAAAGGAAAGTAATCTGTGCTGGAATAATCTTTTCTGAGTGCTGTTACTTTTCAAATTGCAAGTATATCTGCAGCAACATTCAACAAATATTATTAATTTCCTAAATATGTCCTGTAACAGAGTCTGGTAAAGTGTTATTGCTACTGTAGTTTGGATTCCAAACAGTAAAATGGGTGCCAGAAATTGTGTCATGGTCTCTCAGCAGCAGCAGCAGGATATTTTATTTTTTTTGCTAGTTCTCCAGCATGTTGGCCACATCGCAATGTGACTTTGTTGTAATGCTAAAAACATTACAGCCTGCTACTCTCTCGTAAACACATTTTCACCTCCAGCTGAACTTCTGTGTTCAAATGCTTCAATCAGCACAGCAGTATTAAGGTTTGAGAGATCAGCCTTGCTGCGGGTTCAATGGGATGTGTATCAAAAGGAGTTAATGACCTTTGATCACGGGTGTTAAGTGGATGGTCCAGCCATCTGTGCAGAGAGGAGAATTGTAATTTAGTGCCTTGGACAAAATAGGCTGGAGAAAAGCAGCGAGAGAGGTGGAGCCCTGGGCGGGTCATGGAGCTGGGCAGGCAGATGTGCTGCAGGAGAGGAGGTGGGAGTGACACAGGGAGGGGGGAGACGATGGCGTGAGCATCCTTGGCAGGCCCTGCAGAGGGAGGGGAGGGTGTTATTGCTTAGGAGCAGAGGAGCTGCGGGGTATTTAATTTCCTCATTTACCAAATCTTTCAGAATGCCCCTCACTTGGTTGCCTTGGTCTCTTGCAGGGTGGCTGGGCTGGTAACATGATATGACCACAAAGCCAAAAAGGCAACCAAAACCAAAACCCAAGTAAGCAAATGTGAGATGAGTCTAATACAGGTGAGGGATGAGGAAGTAGAAAAAATGGTGTTGCATGTGATGATAAATCGGAGACAACATGTCATGCTTTTCATAAACGTTTTGGGGAGAGAAGCCTGAAGCTAAGGAACAGTGGTTGCAATAAGTATGGACTACTTTTAGTATATGTAGGTTTAATATTGGAAGCTTTCAAACTGCAGCAGTAGGAGCCTCTAGAAAAGGCCCTGCCTGGCTCTCACTGCTTGCACTGTGTTGCTCCTGCTTCCCATAACTGGTGTCATGACAAAGAGCTTGCTCTTCTATAAAGGAGCTGTGGTTGCCTGTGAAAAATAAAAGCACCATATAGCTATGTTGTCCAAAACAAATACTTGATCTGTTTGCTGTTATCAGCTGAATGTGAAGCTCCTGAACTGTTGTAGAATAAAGAACCAAGTTTCCAGAAAGTGCATTGAAGCTGCAATGATTCTGCATCTTATGCTGACCTGAGAGTTCATTTCTGGTTTTCGTACATGGTTTGTTTGCTGTACATAATAAACAATATCCACTTTTGGATATATATAAACACTAAATATTTTACTGGATGCAGTAATCTAACAAAGCTCTTGGTCTGTTGAACAGCTGTTTATTTCATATAAAAATATGCAGTGTTTGGATATCGTGTTTTTTCTTTAATTGGGCTATGCATGTGTGCCTTTTTATTTGGATTTTGCCTTTATGTCCTTTTTCATATACTACTTGTTTGTTTTTCCAAGGGGAAAATGCTTAATTTCCAGAGTACTTCATTCAATTAATTGAAAAATGCAGTTGAAAGAAAGTCTTTATTCTGTCTCAAAATTATTACTAAAGAAAACTAAATATAAGTAAAACATCTGCATTTCTCCAAAGTATATGTTGCTGCATGGCAGCAGAGCACATCTGGATTCAAATTGCAGCCCAGGAGTTTCAGGGTCATGATATTCTGAGCTCCAGGAAAAGTCATTTTTGGTTCAGGAAATCTGTTGATTCTTGTTATATTCTTTAGGTTCCCTACATGAAACTACACTTACTGGGTTAAGAACATAGTGGGAAATAATTCTGCATATTCATGCACAAGGCCAGCTATGCCCAAAGGCTTAAAATGCTCAGTGTGTTGTAAGATTGTGAGATTTCTTCTTACTAGGTAGAAATTGTGGCTTATTGGTGTAATCATTACTCCTCTTTCCTTTATCTTGGACATCTTCAGACAAACCATGCCCTGATGTTACATTGATATTTTTTCAGTGGAGAAAATGACATTTTGTTCAATGAAGAAAGATAACTACTCTTCCCTAAAATTCTTTTATTTTGTTTTGACTTCGCTATCTTTAGGAAAACTTCAATATTATCTTTGCTTGTTCGTGAAGGAGGTCCAAGTAAGCCTCTGAGAAAAAGCATCCGTTTTGCTTCTGTGGGTCTTTATACTCTGAAAAGTGAATGCTTCACAGCTTATGGAATATTAGCTCTTGGAGAGTTTTGGTTTTTTGTTGTGGTTTTTTTTTTTTTTTTTTCTTCCTGAGTGTATGAAGGACAGGTGGTAATTATTGTCAGTATTTGGTAGTTTGGGGTTTTTTTCTAATTCTCAATTGGCTCTTTCTTTCTTTGCAGCTTTGCTCTGTCTGATGAAGCTTACAGGTCTTTAAGGGACCAGGACAAAGACCAATGCATCCTTATTACAGGAGAGAGTGGAGCTGGGAAAACAGGTAAGGAGCAATTAGGATCTGATTGAAAAACATTCAGGGCTGTTCAGAGTCTTGCAGAGGGAAGCTGGAGCTGGTGAGAGTTGAGAGACGTCAGCACTTCTTTGTGTCTGGCCATTGCAGAAAGTGAGTGCTGCCACACTTGTTGCTGCAGCTGTGAACTCACATAAAATAGTGTTTTTTCACACTGTCACCACGTTGAAGTCCCATGTCATGTTAATGCAGTGTCCTCATCAGTATCCAGAGTACCAAAGTAATGTCTGACAGCTCTACTTGTCAGAGAGCATTGCAAGGGCCAGAAAACATTTAGACTGTCCTGCTGGTAAACTTGAAGACATGGAAAGCTGTATGCTCTGAGTTTTCTAGACTCCATACTTCCACTTGTCTCTCAATAAATACATGCTTTTAAAAACTGTATTATGCTATTTATCTAAGGAAAAGAAATAACTGTAGCTGATTACTTTGAAAATTTTATCAGCCTGTGCTCAGCTGCAGTGCTAATATTGGCTTGTGTGCCAGAACACGGAGTTTCTTAGGCAAAGCTGACATTTCCTTGAAAATGACTGCTAGTTTTTAAACTGGAAAGTTAGAGACCAAGTGAGGGTTGCATAACTACAGTACATTTTAGGAAGACCTTAAAAAAGAAAGAAGCTGGTTATTTTCAAAGCTAGCAATTTAAAACAGAGGTGGCTTGCAAAAGAGACAGCGGGTAGGAAGGCATACATCTGTTTTCAAGTAATTTGAGAGATTTTTTTCCTTTGCATCTGAGAATATGTGGGGCTTTGTGTGCTTATTCTGAGAAAGACTCAAAGAAGGTAACAGGAAGTCGCTTTCCAAGACTTTTGTGTGCGTATAAAGTGCAGGCGTCATCTTTGGTGCTCTTTGATTATTGGCATCCAATAGAGAGGTTTTGAAGTCTTGCAATATAATCCTTATTTATAGTTTGATGTCAGGAAAATGTGTTCAGTAGAAGTGTAGATTAAAAAAATCAAGTTCTTGTTAATAATGACTACTTGAGGTTCTGTCTAGACATTCAGATTTTAGCAAAGAGTCCTGTACTGGTGGTGTTTAATGTCTTGATTTCCTCACAAACTGAATTATCAAGCACCTCATACAGCTGAGGTACACATATTATTGATTTATTCATCTGAAAGGTGAATCAGAGGTTGTTTTGTTGAACTTCTCTATATGTAAATAGTAGATTAGATTTGTATAGAGATTTTGACTGTTTGTAATTTTTGTAGCCATATGGTAAATAACATGAATTTTTTATAAAGGTACAAAAGGGGGGATGGAGAGGGGGTAGCAAGTTCCTGGACTTAAGGAAACAAACTTCTTAGTACAGGTACAACATATAACTGTTTTAAATTTTTGGTAGCCATAATATTTGACATTATTGCCCTGGAAGAACTGAAACTGAACTGCTATCAGTTGGGTCTTTTTATTTACTTCCTGTTTTGTCCTTGTTTCTCTGCATGTTTTTAATGTTAACTGATAGTAACATTGGGCAAGAAAACATGGGGCATCACCAGAAAAAGTGGTGTGTTTAAATGTTTTGAAATGTTGGGGTGATGCCTCCCTTCCTGATGTCTTTCTTGGGCCAAACAGAGTTCCTATTAAGAGAAAGAGCCTTTATTTTGTTTTGCTGATGTTCAAAGCCTCTATTGAAGTCATTGTGTGTGAACTGTATAGTAGCTTTTCTGCTGCTTTGGTGCATGTTTCTCTCAGTGATTGAGTGCCTGTGCTTAAAGAGGTTGACTGTTTTAGGAAATATTTCAGATTAAATAATTTGGTAATTCCAAGCTCTGAAGGGAACAGAGTCAAAAAGTAAGAGCTGGGTTTGAGGCACAAATAAAGGAGGTGGGAGACTTCTGAACACACCTATAGTTTTTGCTCCCTGTTTGCTTCCTATGTGGCAGGTTTGCTCAGTTTCCTCTACAAGATGGGATAGTAATATAATGCTAACAAACAAATTTGATTAAATAGGAAAAATCAAAATCCAAGGGATAACATCTCATCTGTCAGTTCTTTCCTGAAATGAGACCCTTAAATTTGTAACATATCACTGAATATCTGTTACAAATGTAATGTAATGATTTTTTTTTTAACAACCGCAGTC
>WAAG01073341.1:2096-21428 GCA_013390105.1 Tichodroma muraria
AAGCAAACAAACAAACAAAAAAAAATCCCAGAGGTGTTTATCCTTTTTTTTTTTCCTGTGGCAACCCAGATTCTAAAATGGGAAGATTTTCTACAATTTTTTCTTGAAGCTGCCCGATCCAGTTTTCCCAATATTTTATCCTGGTTTTTTTTAGAATATATTTATATTTGAGGGCTAGACTACTTTTATGTACAATGAGCTGAGAACACTTAACTCTACATAAAACAGATAATAATCCTGCCTCCAGATAAATAATATCTTAAAAGTACATTTGGAAATTTTTTTCAAGGACAACCTTTTCTGATGATAAAAGCTGATGAAACTAAAGGTATTCCAAAGGCACTATTTAGTATTAGGTAAACCTGGAAAGTGTCAGGTTCCCTTCCCCACATCTCCACCTACAGACTTGTGTACCTCCATGGGTCTGTATGAGTGTGCAGAGGCACATCAGGTGCTCCAGCTTCTCAGAAATCCAAGGAGAGCTGCAAAAGTGGAATTACACAGCTGCACAATGGCTTTCCCTTCTGAACCCCACTTGATACTTTGTACGTGACACAACTGTAAAAAATTCGACATCTCACAAATTCTGACATTTCATCCTTCCTAAGAAGCGGGAGGAAATGAAGATTGACTCTGAAGTGTGCACTTCGACTTTCTCCCAATTCACGTATTTCTGACCTCTAAGAGAGAGACAGTGGAGGTATTCCCTGTATGATGGAATTATCTGTACATCTCACACCCTTTCCCATCTTTCCTATTTACCATTCTGTATTTCTGGTATGAGCAGGTTCCACAGGAACTGTAAGGAGCAGAGGTACTATGATCTCTGTTGTAAGGACTGGTGGTGCACCAGGCTTCCTCCACGACAGAAGCAGACACAAACCTGTTGCCAACACACTGCAGCTGCCAAACCTAGTCTGGAAAAATTTGGGTTATCTAAGACAGTCTGTTTATAAAGCCACCTTCAGCTGGGAAGAAAGGGAACTAATTCTACAAAAAGACAATTGATAACATGAGGTCAATTCAGTGCAAAGCAGCAGTGCAAACTTCAAGGATTATGATTGCTGAAGTGAAATATCTCTTTCAGAAGGATCCCCTCCTGCCTCCTTACACACAACACTGTACTCTTTTCATGTTTCTCCTGCCCATCTCTCCCTGACTACAGATAAGCATATATTTACACAAAGACTAGTAACAGTAGGCCCTCACTGTGATTTAATGAAAGGGAATTTAACTTTAGAGCCTGAGTAATTGCCAGAAATAAAATCAGGTTAAAATATTACGGCTTATTTAACACTCCTCTTATTCAAAATGTAATGCCCTATTTACAACCTAATTAGAAAGTTTTATAGTGTTTTAAGAAAAGCTATTCCCATTAGGAAGCCATCAACAACACAAATCTTGTGCAGATGTCTATAAGACATACAACAGAAGCTGGCAGCATCAATCACCTGTCTTCACTGTCAGTATTGATAATAAATTATTACTATACCACACTAGTTGAGCACAAAAGAACCAGATTTAACCTAGAAAACAATTGAAAGAAAACAACTGAACCAACAACCATCTTCTCCAGACCCCTGAATATTGACACATTTAACAAAAATCTCAAAGTTCTACTTTTTATCTTTTGTTGGCATCGTTTGTGATAAAACAAACTAATGTGAAATAGACACGTCTACAAAATAAACCTGAGTTTTCCATCACAAGCAGGAGCAGTTTTAAAGCCTCCCCTAGGCTATCTCGACTTTGCAACTGACAGTGAACACATTTTCAATACATAATTCCTTCTAGGTCTTTGAAAAATATGTTAATTTAATCTATTGACCTTGGAAACCCATCAGGAACATGGAACATGCGTGTGAGTGAAAAGCCCGGTCTCTAACCTCTCTGTAATGCATCTTTGGGTTTGATCCTCCCACCCACAACCATCTGAGCACACCAGACATAAAACCAGACTGGCTGCCATGCATTTTCCAGCCTGTTTCCTAGGGGATAAAAAACAATCTTCACAGAGTCTGACAATGGGGTTCTTCCTGTGGAAGCTGAGTTATGCTCATAAAGGTGTAGCTGCTTGGGTACCATTCTGCCCTCTTCTCACACTCTACCTACAATGCTAAAAGGGCAATCAGATCAGGCATCTGAAACCCAGGCCCATCCTTCTTCTGGGTCACAGAGCTCAGCATGCACACAGTCTCTACAGGCAGTAAAGGTGTGCCTAGGAGATCCCTGATTAAAATCCCCTCAGGCAACACACACATTTCAGTAACTCGAAATGATAGACCACTGCACTGTAGCTACAAATCATCTGCACCACACCGAACTGTAATTTTAGCCTATTTGTTTGCAATGCAATCTGGGTCTCTGTAACAGAACCATTTTGTATCAGCAATTGCATGTGGGAGGAGGTGTGGGTGAGTGGATGACAGGTGCAGTATAATAAAGCCACAAACTATGCAGTGATGAGGTCGCCCATAAATAAAAAAGGCCTTCAGGTAACCATATTTCTTAAGAGCAATGACAATCAATCAGCCTTAAACAGATGACCTGGGAACAACTCTTGCATCCCATTTTATCTACACTTCTCTCAATATTTTTCTTACCCCCTATGCTGAAAATGAAGACCTTAAACCCACTGTCCCAAGATCATCAAGCTTTACGGTGAACAAATAAACAGTGAGTGCACATTCAAGAGACAGAAGTGGAAATAAGACAAGAGGCAATGGGCAGAAACTGATGCACAGGAAGTTCCACCTGGATATAAGAACTTCTTTATTGTGCGGGTGACTGAGCACTGGAACAGATTGCCCAGAGTGGGTGCGGAGTCTCCCTCACTGGAGATATTCCACAAGTCTGGACACAATCCTTTCCCATGAGTCCTGGGATGCCCCTGCTTGACCCAGTGTGGTCCCTTAAAACCCCACCCACGCTGTGATTCTGTGAAATGTGCCCACAAGGCCTCCAACAAGCAAGATCTGTGAGCAAAGATGCACCTTCACACAAAGATGAAATTGCAGTTTAAGGTGAGTTACCTATCACAGACTGAGATGGAACTGCATTCTTGATTGTTGTGGCTCTCTCTCATCATTGTGTTACAGAACACTTGAGAGACTTCTTACTGCAAACTAGCATGCACAGAAACACTGGAATACGTCCCACTCGGCATCAGGCTTCCAGTTCCAGGGACTACTCTCCCAGTCTGTTTCATTTGTGTTCCCAGATTGATTTTCTGTCTTTTTGGTTATTCCAGTTTCAGTATTTCTAAGGTTATTCTCCCTCAGAAGTTTATCTACAGAAAGCCTTGTTTCTGGAACGAGGCACAGCTTTAAAGTGCAACACCTATTTCAGAATATGAAATAAAATGTTGCTCTTGCAAAGTACTTTTATGTACAATAACTGCTTGGGTCAGCTTCCTGCAGAAGAACTTGCTATGGTTTTACAGGGAAGAATAAGATGAAGGAAAGCATCCCTTCCCTGTGCCAGAACAGATTTCTTTACACCCCAGTTCAAATTAGTTTCGTTTTGAGTGTCACAAAACTTTGGCTGTGAAGAGATATCAACTCTTAGCATCTGCTTGTTGCAGTGAGAAGCATCACCATCCACAGCTACTCGTCACCAGGCCTTCTCTAGGTATCACAGGAGAATAACCTGGGAGCAGTAGGGCAACAGTGGCAGCAGGTACCCCGTCTTCCCTTGGACAACAGGACGTGGAGCCCACGCAGATGTTTCCCACACCCTCCATGGCAAAGGTGGCAAACACACAGGTGGGAAAAATCCCACATACTGCCTTTAAACTGTTTGGATGCCACGGGCAGCACGTGCAGTCCAGCCCCTAACGTGCAGCTCTGCAGGGGCTGCTGCTGTGCCCCCCTGGGGATGCAGCCCCTATAGTCCCAAGCAGCTGAAGTGCACGGGCAGAGCAGCGCTGCCCATGAACTCCAGCCCTTCCCTGTGCTGCAGCACACGGCGGCTTCCACGGTGCCATCGGGTGCCAGCCCAAGGTACTGTCCATTCACGGAGCTCACCACGCTCATCCTGCCCTGCAGCTTCACAAGGCCTGCCCGGAGAGTCGATGGGTGAAAAAACAAAGATGGCTCCTGGCAAAAATTTTGTGCTTCCCACAGGCCTTTCCCCTGTACATTTAAGTCACGCTGTCCCCTTCAGAAATCAAACAATTTAGTTTTTCTGACACAACACCCTGGCCGTTCATCCCACCTGTGTTATGTTCCCATTTATGCAAAGCTAGTATTTTGCCTTTTGTATTTCCCTCCAAACATTCCCTGGAGACTAATGAAATCCCAGGAACTCACCCTTTCAATCAGCTCTTCCTCCTCAGTAGAGAGGCTGGGACATCTCTCACGTTTGACCTTGCCCCTACACAAAAATGCAGCGCTGCTTCGTTTCCCTTTTATGGTGTCTCTGCTTATTGCTGACAGTGGTAATTTTAGTTTGTATCAAATCACAGCTAGATTGCTATCCCATAGTGTTTACAGTCTCCTGTAATGTATATTTTGGAAATGCTAATGAAAACAATTTTTAAAGTGGAGAAAGGAATGGCATTCAAATTGCTCACAAAGCATGAAGAAAAAAAAAACCCATCTTGTCAAGATGAGCTGTGGGTCTCTAATATTATCCTTTATTATTTAATGGCAGTCACAAGCTCCCATGAGGACAAACACACTTCTGAGCCTTCTGAAAATCACAACCCGTTGTTTATATTTGAAGTTTTATAGGGTGTGGGCTTTGAACCTGTCCCTGATAGCAAATCTGATCACTGTTTGCGCATGAAAAGATTGTTTTAACCAAAAATTGGAACAGTCTTTCCAAGAAGCAACACATGCACTGAATACAGAAGCTTCTCCAGGGGATGAAACTAACACCTGAGAAGAAGCAAAAAGTACAGCTATGGCTACAGAATAGCTGGATCCTGCACTCTGCTGCCTTTGAAAGGAATGCCCTACACAAAGGTACAAAACTGGTTACATTCTCCTCTGCACAGACCTCAAAACTCATGTTTCACTCTAAATTAACATAGATCTACAGTCTCCTACTCTTAAAGAAAACTAATGACCTGTTCTGTATTCCTCTTTCTCATTACAGATCTGTTGCAGCTTATCACATGAATAATATTCCAGCTCTTAAGGGGGGGGGGGGGGGGGGNGGGGGGAATCCACCCTGTGCCAGAGAAAATTATCTTAAATTCTCATATGTATTTAAACACTAAGTTAATGAAATAGTAATAAGTCATACAAGTTACTTTTAAGCTGCTAATACAAGATGAACCCTAGCTTTGCTGTGCACAGGATGAATTTCTTAATGGTGTTCTCTCTAGCTGTTATCACTGATAGGGCTTTTGCAACAGTTTTAGAAAGAAATTGATGTAATTTTGCAGCATTATGCATTATTCTGGGAGTGAAATAAGGGCAAGATTTCATCCTACATCCATAAAGAGGAGCAGTTCAGAATTCAGAGCCTAAGGGTAGGACAAACTAGAGAGGCTTTGTGTCACCTGTTAACACTCCTGCCTGTGCTCTTTCGGCTGCTCCGACCTTTGGGCCTTTCCGAATTATGGCAATCGTGCGAGGATGTCCCATGGGCCACAGCACTGCTCAGAGGCTGTGCTGCATTAGGGATTGTAGATTGTAGGGATGTGTCTAATCACATCAGCCCTGCCTATAAAATCACTGCCCTCTGAAGCTTTTATGCTGGAGGGATCCTGCTGCAGCCACACATGGAATTACAGCATTTACAGTCCCTGCTAGCAGTTTAAGATTGGAGGAGTGTCAAAGGGCAAGGATTTCACCCAAAAGAGCCAGCAAAATGGCACTTACAAACACCATGCAGAGTGCTCAGGCTCATTCAGTCTGCCACTCAAAGAACATGAAACTACTAAAAGCTGCTAACTATGCATTAGGGAGTACAGTCATACCTATCCCTAGCTATACAAAGCTGACAACATGCATGCAAGCTCCATGTACACAACCACTGCCTCTCCAGGCTAGATGCTTAATCAGATTTATTGCTAATGTGGTTAAAAATAAGAACAGTCCCAGAAAATCTTGTCTCCTGAGGCAGGCAGATGCTCAATGAGCCAATACAGAATTTGGAGAGCCTGAAATCAGCAGGTTTCAAGTCTACTGCACCAAAACTAGTTGTCACCAGAACTTACAAGTTGCGCCTTCAGCAGAACAAGAAAAAACCAAAAAAGGTCATGGCTAAATACATTAGACATATCTGATGTAGATATCTAATGCAGAATATCTAGAACTGGCACATTTGAATGCATTTCACTGTCACCAAGGTTGTTGTTACACCATCTGCCTTCTGGAGAGAAATATCAGCAAAACCTTCTCCTGTGTCCACAAGAAGCAGCTCTGACAAAAGAGAATTAGACTGTGAAAAAGGTCTTCAGAGCTGTACCAGGGCTGAGCTGGCTCTGGACCTCACAAGCACCAATGGGTTAAAGAGTCCCACCACAAATAAGGCACTTATTTGGACTGGTCACCGAACATGTACTACTGAGTAACAGCTGTGCCTGCAGCTCCAGGCAAATCACTCTGCTGACCATACTCTCTCTCCTCTATTTCAAGTGTAAAAATGACAGAACATACACGCCTTCTCTCTAAATTTAAATTTAATTTGTTGCTGATAGTGAAGATTCAGAGCCTAGATTTTAGTTAGGGTTTTGAGGCACTCAAGCGACAACAGCATGGTGTTTAGAAATCATCCTTGAAGCACAATAGTGATAGTTTCTATCCCAGTAAGCCCTTAACAAGGCTCCCATATGCTCAATAAGTTTACCTGTCCAAAGTTGTTACCATCCCTGAGTTATTTTAGATTCATGGACTGTCTATGAATCTTTGCTATCTTGATCAGCTGAAAGGCCTGAAATTAACAAGATTGGTATTAAGGGTTTAATTTGGATTAGAAATGGATCTCAGAGTCTACTTCAAATACTGCGGCATCTTTTCTAAATAGAATAAATCATCTCTAATGTTAACTTTTTCTTAGGTGTCCTTTATTCAAACAAATAGTCATTTATAAAACTTCAGATACACGTTTTCCTTGACTAATAAACAATTTCAATTCTCTAGTTAAAAGGATAAACACATGCAACATATAATCAGTTTTTTTCCCACTCTGGCACAGCTAATTAGATCACTAGAGCAGCACCTTGTTCAAAGTCAAACAAATTTCTCTTTTTTCAAAAAACCAAGCAATTTCTAAACAATATGAAGACCACAGCTTTCATCTCAAAAGTTCATAAACACAACTGGAGAGAGAAACTGACATTTATGAGGGAGATAGAGCGGTTTTTCAGGTGTTCAAAAGTTGATTGATGATGTCTGACCTTAGCAGCATGGATCAGTCAAAAAATGATAGCATTTTTAAGTTTCCTTTCAAAACCACAGACCCATGAGAAACCATAAGAAGTCTCAGCTGTGGGACTTTTCCAAGTTGGTTAAGTTTCCACATTCATTTAAAGTGACAAGCAGCTACAAGTTTCCTACTATCTGAATACATTAAGTCAATCTACTTTAAAATATATATACTGACCAATGTGCAAATGGAGTGAGGCTCCAGTAAATTTTTCTGAACATTTACTTTTTCAGACTTCAGAGTTTTTAAAATTTGTGACTTCCAGGTTGTTTTAGTGTCTAAGAAATTCACTCCCAGAAGATCACTGTAAGTAGTTTTCCATATATAAATAATGGAACTTGATTGAGCAAGCAACATATACCAAAAAAAAAAATCATTCTTCTAAAGGTTTTATACATATAAAAGTTCCAACCAACTCTGTAGGCCACCAAAATAGGATTAGTATTGTTTCTGCAGAGGTAAAAAATTGCTTCAAGATATCAGAGATCAAAATGAAGACTAATCTGTGCTAAAATGTTAGGCTTTCTGAAGACCTGTGAAATCTCAACTGTTCTGTTTATTTTCATGCAGGGTGGATCTTTCAGTAAAATGGGAACTGCAACCTTAAATTCCTGCTTGCTAGCTTGATGTTTTAAAGGAGATATGCAAATTATACTGTTATTTATCTAGGAAATACTTCTTTGAATGAAAACAAGAAAGAAGCTTAAATGGCATTACTCTACTTTGTGCATTTGAATACAGAACATTACAAGATTTATGGTAGTTATACCCTGTAGTAAGACACTTCTCTTTACTGGCTGCTCAGATAACTCTCTCCCTTCATCTTTTTCCCTAGTTTCCCCATTTCTCTGCACTAAGCTTAGTTTCTACTTGTCCCATCTTCAAATGTCCTTCTATTTGCTGTCTGCCCTTTCTTCATAACCTTTTCTTCTTACTTTTTCACTTTCTTATGCCAGAAGTACTAGTATATAAGATCTTTCCATGAGAAGCACAGCTGACTGAAAAGCTTCTAAAAACCCAGAAGCTCACAGAAGCTGAAAACCACAATATCAATGCATTTCTAAACAGATGATGTTTTGGACAGTGGGTAATGTGAAATTCTGGGAGTAGATTCTAATCCACTACCTTTCCCTTGGAAAGGATAGAATAATAATGGAGCTTGAATCCACCCTTAATCTTTACCCTCCACTTCCATACTTGAAAATCACAATCATCACAAGTTGCCATTGAGTATTGCTTTAACTGCAGCTGTGAACAGTGCTGTTTCAAGCTCATATCATTCTTTGAGGCAAACCACTCTACTCTGGGCTCCTTAAGTTTGACAAAGTTCATTTTTCCTAAGCATTTTCTGGAACTCATCACTGGATAAAAATAGCAAAGAGTTGGCCTGAGGAGCATTTTTTCCTGCCTATTAATGTATTTCCTGCTAGCTCTGTCTTGTGAAGTTAAACATGTCTCAGAAAGGAGCTTGTGCTAAAGAACCTTCCAATAGCTCATCAGTTTGAAGCAGACCTAGTATTCATTTCATCTGACAATGCATCGCCCCTGCCTTGAGCAGTCCAGCAGCCTCTTTATCACATGGCGTATGAAACATCTGTACAGCAAGGCCGAGCTGCTCCCGCTGGGTTTGTTATTTCGGTCGCTTCCCAGGCAAAATTAACTGCTTTGTCACCGCGTTCATTTTGACTTCCCCACAGATTAAAGCCATCAGTAATCACTCCCCATCCCTCCAGCACTTTCCAGGGCAGCGGACTGTTTGTTCCCCCGCTATCTTCCCGAGGTGGAGCTGTGCCACGGCTGCTGCAGAGAGCGGGTCACTTCCACGGCGGCCGGGTTATCGTCTGCTGGGGCTGCGCAATCCCGGACCCGCTCGCCCGCCCTCCCTCCTGCCCTCAGCAGGACCTGCCCATCACACAGCCCACGCAAACTTTTGATAAGAAACACTTCTGCAAAAATTAGGTGATAAAGCATCAGGACACAAGGTAGCCTGAGTAAGTGACAAGTCTTATAATATGCAGGGCCATATCTAAATAGGACATTTAGCCAGATGTTATATGGGCTAATTTTTTGAGAATCCTTGATACTACCCACAAGTGAAATGTGAATAAGTGTTTTGCAGAGAAGCCATTAGCCAGGTCAGGATCTTACTGTACACTCCAGGACTGTAAAATAACAACTGTGTCTAACTGAAGTAAGTTATAGTTTAATATCTATGGCTACATGACTAACAGAAGAGAGGTTAGCGGACAAGAGGGATCAAAGTAATGCCAGGATGCTTCAGTACTAACACAAGTTTAAACTTACTAAATTCGTTTTCATTTCAAATCACTGTATCATTTGAAGACTCATATGGCAGACAGCTTGTTCACCTTGGACTCTGGTCCTAGGAGCTGGTTCTGTTTTCCACCTGCAGTCACCACCCCATATCACCCTAACACTGCACAGAAATTAAGTTACAGAGATTTGTTTACCAGCTACAGGAAAGTAAAGGCAAAGGAAAGTGGGGAAGGGATGAATTCTTTGGAGACCAGTCTCACTGCGTGGTGCATCGCTCATCAGGGCAGTCTAAAAGCTTTACCCAAAGTCAGGCCTACCTAAGTAATTCGGTACCTTTTGTGTCTCGGCAAGATTGAATCAGCATTTCTGAGTCTACCCCGAAGCTTTCTGTGATCTTAACACTGAGCGAGCAGTTCATGTAACAGTGGCTGAGTCAAGGAGCTGAGGACCCTTATACACATAGCAAACTGCTCTGTGGATCAAGAACTCATTTTTAAGTAGTGGATGAAATAGCACAGCAGTACACTGGCTGTCAGCCCCAGTGCAATCCACAGAAAAGGATGCTTTTAGCACAGATTAACGAAAAACAAACTGTGCTGAACTCCACAGACATGAACAGAGTTCTCTTAAATGAAAGTCTGGTTGAATATATAGCTAACAGTTATTTGCAGCACACCCTTGCAAATTAACAACCCAAAGAACTACAGAAGCTCCAACAATCCTACTTTTTAACTTTTTCCCCCATGTTTCCAATAAAAAAGTTTCATAGGCAAAGGTCATCAAGAAAACTTTTAAAAAAGTAGCAAATTTATTTTGCATTTTGATATTTCCATGGAAACCTCTAATACCTTGTGTAGCACAATATGTTCTTTAAACCCACTAAGCTCACGAGAAACTGCATTTTGTCAAGAGAAATGGATAGGCTTGAATTACTGCTGGCAACACACTTAAAATAAACAATGTCTTGCACTTTCCTTCAAGTGTGTTTATCCTACATTTTCCTTCGAAAGAAAATGATCCCACAACATGGAAAAAGGATATCGAATCCCAGCAAGTGGTTTTGGGCTGCCTTGTGCAGCAGAACCGCCCAGTACAATTCCTCTGTGCAGACGCTGCAGCACGGCACAGACAGCTGATCTCTGACATTGGTCTGGTGACATATTTCTCCCTGGGAATTTGTCCATAAAAATAACTGGCATTCTTATTAGCACGGCCAAGACATGGGTGGGTGTGGAAACTGAAGCTGCGGGGCTCGTTGTTCCAGGTCAGGGAGCAGACACCTGGAGATGGGCCTCCTTGCTCCTGCCTGTGCTGCTTGTGCTGCATAAACAGAGTTAAACTTCACTTGCCAGAGGGGGTTGGTCCAACGCAAGTCACAAACATTAAGAAGTCGTCATTGTTATAAATTACAACCACAGCTGCCAACTGGAAAAAGCTTTGCATAGCTGTAACTGATAATTGTGCAATGCTGTCAAAACTCTATCAGAAACTAGATTATCACACACACCCTAAAAAAGTATCCTGTTCCACCTCATTTTTGTCTTAAATAGTGTGAAGAAATTGCAGTTTCCAAAGAAACACATACTTTTTCCTGTTAATCTCTAACATGTTTAAACACACACATTCATGAGTATCAAGGATTTTGTTTGCTCCTGTAGCACACCCACCACACACAAGGCACATGCTGCCACACACTGCACTTGTACTCCCACCTGCTGTAAATAAGTTTGCAACACGAAAGATCAATAAAGGTTATAAATATATATTGCAACTAACTGAATAAATTTAAGCAGTCTGTTGTTTGTCACTGGTAGAAAAACATTTAAAACTGACAGGAGAATTAGCTTTATCAAAGTTGTGCTCCTCATGCAAGTACTATTTGGAGAACTGTGTAATCAGCATTATTTCTTTAAAACCACATTTATCGTAACCTAGTGAATATTTCTCCGAGTTTTAGTTAGATGAGTGGGGTAAAAACAGATGAGTTAAGGGGGGATAAAAAGGATGCCAGCACATCAGTATACCGCCACAGAGCTGTCTTCCAGGCACAAGGTGAACTACCAGAACTCTTTCTATCTTGTTTTAAAATTCACTCCCCTTAAGCCTAATTCTTCTTTAGGTAAGAGGCAAAGCTCTTACTGACTTCTGGTGGGAGCAGAATGGGGTCAAAAATGACTGTTTCTGAACAATTTTTCCATAGACACATCAGGAACTTTTCCTGTCTAATATGTCATTACAATGAGATATTCATGGCCTGTGGAATTCACTAAATAAGCAGAAAAGGTAAAGATTTTCATGCAAATTGTTTAAAACAGCAGAAGGAGCCTGTGACAGAACTACCACCACAGATTTCTCCAGTGCTGTCAAACCATGTTCAGTCCTGCTGTGTTCCACCTCCGTCAGCATTTCATGCTCTCTGCATTGATAAAAATGATAACAGCAACTTCACACTTTTTTCCTGGTAAAAACCAAGAAAGCTCCTTCAAGAAAGGAGTTTTGGCACAAAGGCAGAAAAGCAATCTGATAAAAGCTTGGGGAACCCACACTGTTCTACACAGACACACCCCATAAGCTATAAAGCCATCAAGCTTGGGCAGTCAGGACTATTTATATAAATGACAGCTCTGTATCGGATCCTTCGATGCTCCACCTCACCCACACAGGCTCAGTTATCTCAGCTCCCCTCCCAAAACTACAGCCACAGATAATACACAAGGAGGTAAGCAAGAAAAAAAACAAACACTTCTTTGGTGGTGAAAACAAGAGAGGCTCCTAATGAAAAAAACTGGCAGCAAGAAAAGAAGTTTATAGGGACACGGTTTTGTTCCATCCAAAGTCTTCAATGGATAGCTTTGCAAAAGAGGACAGAGTTTAATCACCAAGTCCAGTATTGCAGTTAAGAACATAAATCTACTGTATTTATACCCAAAAGACTTTGTGTCTTCCCTTGTAACAATGTGCCAGTCCCTTCCTTGGATGCTTGTTCCTGTTCAAGATTCTTCTTTCTTAAGCAGTAAATCCAGTGGGCTTGTGCACTGGCACACTCTCAGGTTTTGCATGCTTCCAGAAACAGACGTGTTTCTGGCTTGTTTTCCTGCTGCCAACATTCTTGTGCCTCCAAGGGAGCCTTTGTAAACACGATGTTAGGAATAGCTTTTGAGACACTTCCCCAGGTAGAAAATGACAGATACAGACCCAGTGAAACACTGGCAAAATGAATCCCAAAAACAAACAAACCAAGAAACCCCAACAAAAAATAGGGACTAAAAAAAGACTTGCTGCACTGATTAAACTGCCAAGTGAGACAGAGGAGTCCATTATAAAGCTTTCTCAGTATCAGAACCTTACTGTCAGATTTCTCTATTTCACGTGAACTGAACATAACCCCCCAAAATGGATATATTATCCTCAACATTGTCTCAGTATCCAGAATCGTTGTCATTTTAACAGTATTGATGGTCTATATGATGGTAACTAAATCTTAAGTCACTTTCAAGCAAATCTACTCAACTTCACAACTTCGTAATTTTTAAAACACTCAGGTACACGCCCTGTCTGCCACAGCAGTTACAGGTTTGATCTTATAACCTTCTTTCCTGAGAAGTAAAACTTCCAGCAGAATATGCTGCTGAACATCACAGGGAAGTCTGCAGTACTTCTCTCCACTCTCCTGTGGAAATAACTCCTCCACTGTTTGCCAGAAATTCCATTTCACTTCCTTCGATCACAACCAACGCAGCACCATCCAGGCATTTGTGCAAAAACTGTATTCCTAAGCTTTTGAAAAGAAACAATGGGAGCTAACTGTACTTTAGAGGAGTCTTTCGTTATAAGCTATTCTTTTTAAGGCCATACTGCAGAAAATTTAGAGAAGATTTTAACCAATCTGTACATATTATGACAAAACGTATAGAAATGGACATAGTTCCATATTCTTTGATGAGTGTTTTTCTTCCTAACCATCATTCTCCCTTCTCTGTGTTCAGAACTACAGTGAAACATATGTTCCCAGTACCATAACCACCACTGGATTTCTTTAAAGCTTTAACTTTAAAGTTGAAGTTAATTTTAACTTTAACTGAGATACACCAGCTTCTCTTACAACGACTACAGTGAATTATTCCCCAAACTGGATCAGTCCTGTTTTATGGCTTACAAGCAAAGATCAGGATGACCTGTCACATGAAACAGATAAAAATAATTGTTCATGGTTTTTCATACCATAATTTTGACCTTTTAATTTTCCAATTGTTTCTCTTGATAACTGAAAAGATTTATTTTATGATACTCATAATTTAGGAGACCTTGGCAAGTGCATACAGTATCTTTCAGCATTACTGCCAAACAACTTGAGTTAAAGTAATAAATCAAGGCATAACTGTCCTGTGCTGATAAGCAGAATTACTAGCAACATGTGTTCTATAGCTTTAGGATATCAGTTATTTGTATAATTGAAGTCCTACCATCACCTGAGAGAAATGCACACAAAATATAGTCACGAAGCACCAGTGACACATTGCACAAACATGGCTAATAATTTTAACTTTATTGCTGCCCTTCCCATTGTGATTTGGAAGAATATTGGTGGTTAGCAACTGCAAGCAATGATACACTTCATTCAAAGAAAACTGAGGTGAAAAAGGGATTTTATTCTTCATCAGGACACAGCCTATTCCCTTCATACAATCTGTTCTCATTTCAGCTGCCTGAACTTTGGAAAAGCAAATACTTCAACAAATTGGCACAAGAGCATTGTAGTGTCCCTGACACCTCTGTGAGCCTCATGCTAAGGTCCAATCCTGCACCAGCTTTCCCCTATACAGCTGTAAGTACATCGGTCCCTTTTTCAGTGTCACTTTTTTGTCTGAGGAAACAGCATAATGGATGGGAAAGAAACGCACCAGCAACTACCTGCACACTACAATGACTTGCTTTATTTTGTGTGCAGTCAGGGTGAAAGGACACGCATTGATTTTTACAGTATCATAAAATACTGATGTATGAAACAAGATGCAGCATTGTGCATCCTTTGCCATGCTCTGAGGTGAACACAGCCAGCATGGAAGAAACTGCTTTAGAAAAGCTTTACAAAAGGAAAGGTATTGCTTGTCTTCAATGCCTCACAAGGCTGACTTGGTGCTTTCCTTTGGCTATCCAGTCTCTGCCTTGCTAGGTGTCCCCAGTCAAGAAAGAGTTCCTGACCCAAATGGGGCTGGCTCCACTCATTAAGAACTGCAATGATTCCTCATCAGCTTTAACCATGTGGCTTTTGTAACTTCTCACACCAAGAAATGCAAAAGAGAGCAAAGAAGCACCAGATTCTATCTGCCCTGGGAGAGGTGAACCCATGGACCAGCAGCAGGTAGGAAAGCAGCCTGTCCATCCTGACATCTCCCATCTGAACCTCCCAAGGTGCCAGCTGAAGGCAGGGAATGGCAGACTACATATGCTGGGGCCTCAGGAGAACCTGAGGGAGCAGATGACAGCAGAGCTGTACCTACTTCCCCTTTCCCTCTTTGCCAGTCCCAAGAGCTCTAGAGCAGGCATGCAATGTTGCTCAGAGACAGTGCAGTGACCTGCCAGCAAAGGCCAGTAGCTGCCTCCTGGGAGGGATCTTAGTTGAATTCTCCATTCCTACTGGCTGCCCTGTGAGTGCTGTCTGCCTCCTCACATCCTCATGTACTGACCCGGACTCCGAGGGAGCAGTCCCATCTCCCCGTGGCTTGTGTGACTGGTCTCTCTCCCTGCCTTACAAGAGCATGGTGGCAAGTGGGGCACTCAACAGATGGTGAGAGCCGACCAACCCTCATCAAAGCTGAGAGGGCTGTGTTTACATCTGGAAAGGCTTCTGTGTTTTGTTGGAAGATGAATACAGGCATGACCATAAAAGGAGTATTTTTACACCTAAAAAATACCGCAAGAAGGGGTTTGGATTTTTATTTGCCAATTATGAAGACATTTATTTCTACCTCTAAATTCAGAGCAGTGAGACTCTGCAGCAAAAGGCATGCTATTTCACTGCCAGAAAGTTAATTTTTCTTCTTCCCTGTTGAACATATTTTTCATTGTGGCAGTTTCTGAATACAGAAATGTGAAGCAGAGGAAGCCTGGAGATCTAGTGAAATTCCATAGGACTGAAAAAGTCTTAGCCTCTCCCTGCTATGTGGCTGCCCATGATCTGGGGGTACACTTATCTCCATAACAGCCCAGGAGCTTTCCACAGTGTTTTGCCACCACAGAAAACTATCTGTTTTAATGAATTTATTTCTAAGCAACTCTTAACTGGAGACAGTAAGTTGCTATGGACAGAAGGAAAAAGACTACCCTATTCAGAGAAAGATTTTCTTTGGGGAAAAGTACTGAAATGTACAGTCAGCAAAACAATCTACAAGCACGAGACAGATCTGGAATCTCAAATGTAACCTTGAGTTGCTGCAGGGCTTCGTTTGTCCATGTCTCTGTCTCCCCCCACCTGTAAAACCAGTATTAGATCTTCATTTGCACAACTGTTAAAAACGCACTGACATTTACCATCTGTTTAACATCCTACTAACCTAGTCTTGACATGAAACACCTTTCTCCTAGCTGTCAAAGTAAGAAGCGGAGTTGCAAGAGTTGCCAAAGAATCTGCCTCTTTCTGAACGTTAACATCTTTACAAATTATATTAGCACTTTAGGAAACTAATTTCAATTAGCAGGTCTGGCAGGTCACTTGGAAGCAAGTGTAAAAGCAGGAGGGAAGAAGGTGATATTTTAAAAATGCATCTCAAATCACATCAGGGCAAAAAAGCAGTAAAACTACACATTTGTCTGGCACCTTTTGTTGACTTGATGACAATTTCGTTGACTCAGAACTCTGAAATCTGACATTGCCTTGTTACAAAAGAAGCATTTTCAGCCGCATGTTATTTTTCTACAGGGATTTGACTCATTTTTCCAAACTTTAATTTAGAATCAATTGTTTGCTGTGTTATTTTCACACATAAAAGGCAACACTGGCTCTTATTACCCCACAGAGATTTTTAAAAGCCTAGAATACAGTTGTGGAATAAGTTGCTCCTTTATTTTAGGGAGAGGGCAGAGAGGGGGAGGAGAAGCATAAAAACACCTTCAATTGCTTGAATCACTTAGTTAGCCAAGCATCCTAATGCCTTTCTGTTTCAAAGAGCAATTCTCTAAGCCGCTAGGAGTTGCAGGTTTGTGAAAATTGAAGGCTAATAAAACCATGTGACTGTCATTTCTGAGTGGGTGGAAGCTCTCCTCTGAATCCATTTGGAAATGAAATCACCCACACATTTCCATACTTGATAAAGACCATAGGGCAAATGACCACCTGCCAGCAGAGAGAGGGGAAGGGAGGAGGGGAGAAATAGAAAAAAAACCAAACCCTAACACAAGGTTTTTCAAGCTGTGTATTTGTGACAAGATGCTAGAAACTAACATTAAACTGGTTTTCATTCCTCTGTAAACCTACAGAGCTATGGAAAAGTATTTTATTCATGAGCTTTTTTTTTCTACTTCTCAAATAGGGCTCACAGTTCCACACAAATTTAATATAAAACAGTTCCACAAATTCACTAAGATCAGCACTGTGCCTTTTAAGACCTGTCTCAAGCAAGGTTTTGATCTGTGAATCAGAACTTTGCATGAAAAGGGTGTGAAGATAATGCTGCTTAGAAATCAAACATCTTCTCCAAGCTGCAACAGTTCAATCAATCAATTTGTTATCATTATGAGAAACATGTACTGTCTGGAAACCTGCAGTCAGCTGAAGCAACAACATTACACCCATTTGTATGCTGAACTGATAAGGCATATTCCATCCACAGGTGGGATGTGGAAGAGGCAATGAAACTTATTTTAAAAAGAAAAAAAAGAATGAAAAAACCAAACTAAACCCAAACCAAACAAACAAATCCCCCACCAAAACAAACAAGTAAAAAAAACCAAAACCAAACCAAAAACCACCAGAAAAATTCATACAAACTTTCCTGGGAATTCAGTATTCCCCTCTCTGTGCTGAGGATCTCAACCCTAACAATAGTCCTGTGTTCATCAATGTTCATCAATAAACTACAGTTTTGGGAAGTCTAGGACCTGTATCTGGCCCAGTGGCCCCTGGTTGCCTTGGCACTGTAGAAAGACTGTCCTGATATGCTTTTTACTAAAAGCCCCCTCCCTCTAAAGCCCAGCCTGCAGAAGAAAAGACGAAGTCTGAAAAGGTTTCAAGGAAAAATTACTAGAATGATCTGATCTTGAGAACTGATCATAAGGAGCTCATTTGCGCAGCTCAGTGAAAGCAAGATGGAGAGATGATTATTCATATGCAGAAAAGAGCACTGATGCCACAGAGCTTTGAGTCATGCAGCTAAAGGCAGAACATGATCAGAATGTTTTCCATTGAAGCATCCCAATCATCAGAATTTTAGAAACAAGATATTCAAGCTGGAAACAGAAGGCACATTTTTACCACACAGGTAGTCCCTTATTGTGATGGTTTAGAGAGGACAATGTTAATTAATTACCATTTAGGACCCACTTTAATCTAAACTATTTCACATGAAGATTCTCTAATTCATAAGTACACATCCCAGCTTAAAGCAAAAAATTATTTGGGACTCACACAATGTGTCATTTAGGAGTTAAAGCTGTAAGTCTGAGCACAACCACGATAGATGATGAATTACTCTTTGCCAGGCTTTCCCAGCTGGGAGTTTGCAGGAATTCAATACGTGTCCTTTTGTAGAGACATGCAAACAGTTATCGACTGCAGGCACATTCCCTTCACTGTGGAAGGGATGGCTCCTGAGCAAGGCTGCATACTGGCATGTGCAGGGAATGAGGTGAGCTGGTGGAACTGAAGGAACAGTTCCTCTCACATGCAGTCCTTGAGGCTCCTCCACTGCCATCCCCAGGGCAACACAGGGTTTCTCTTTCCCTGCACTGGTACCCATACATGCTCAGTTTGATTTTATCAATACAAAGTCTTATAGCTTTCTAGAATATCCCCATTTTACAGAATAAAAACCATTCTCTACCATTTTCTACACTCATTTACTAAGCACATCACCCACGTCACCTGGTGGAAGGTCAAATGGACAGCTCTCATGTTTCTGAAGGTGAGGACTACAACCTCTATACTATCAACATCCTGAGGTCAGAAAAACATCTAAAATATTCATCAGGAAGCAAAGTAGCAAATGCCAATTTTACATGAACAGAAAGCCCAGATTTGAAGACTTTAGCTTGTAGCCTCTAAAACCCAAACCATGGTGAGGTGAAGATGCCTTTTATTAGCAGTCATTCAGAATATGCTACACTGAAGTGATTTTGCTGCTAGTAAATAATGCACTGCTCTTAAATTTTCTGCAATAACAGCTTTATACCACATCATTATTAATTTATCTCATAAATGCTATTATCTTCAGGATGTTCTTCTTAATAATTCCTTCAAAAATGTGAAAGTTGGCTGAAAGCCAGCCATAGTGACACTGAAATGAAAATAAAAGATTCCTAAAAGCTGAAACACAGAGTGAAACTCATCAAAAACTAAAGCAGAATGCCAGTGTATTTTAGATGTTGACATTTTAAGTAAACCATGACCTTATGCCTCTGAAACTTCAGTGTAATTGTTATATGGAACCAATTCCCCATTAAAACTTCAAGAGACACAGT